>CAHIKZ030001189.1:237500-255000 GCA_903632075.3 Acanthosepion pharaonis
AATTTCGCCTCCCCAAACATTCGTACGTTGAAATCATTTACATAATTTATGCAGGTATTGTAGACTCGGAGTGCCTGGAGAATATCTGATGAGCTGTGCTCTGTTGAGATTTATCAAGTCAAAGAATACATTAACTCAAATCAAATAGTATTTTAGGAGGCTGTCTCATGATGTGTGGATATTTCCACTACCGACTGACCTACAAATACATTTATGTATCAAATTGTAACGTATATTTTCAAATGAATGCCTAGAAACACTATACCCATTTAACTATATTATATGCTAATCACTATACAGTTCTCGAGATAGATCTATCTCCATACAAACACACAAACACATATATATATAAATATATGTCATTTTTATTTTTTCTGTCAATCTATGTCTCTGTTTACATTCCTCTCTTTTTCCCTTTCTCTCTCTCTTTATATCTATCTATCTATCTATCTATCTATCTATCTATCTATCTATCTATCTATCTATCTATATATATATATATATATATATATATATATTTATAGATAAATATATATGTGTCTGTGAGTGAGCAAGTTATATATATATATATATATATATATATATATATATATATATATATATCCCCTCTCCTCTTCTTTCTTTTTCCTTTTTTTCTTTTCTCCCTACTCCCCTCCCATTTAAATATATCACTTCTGTTAAGTTAACCATCTAAATAAGTCAAGGTCTGGCCACTCCTCCTCCCCCAATACAACGTATACTTGAGAGAGATATGAAATTAATTCCTCCCTATACTCTACCATATCTCTTTAACTATCCCTTTTACACTCTCTGTTAAATTACAAAAACTTACACAACCCATCAATTTTAATTTCATTTTTCGTTTCATTTCATTTTTGGAAGTGCTATCTGATGATCCGGCGTCCTTTAAAAGGACTCTGGTGAAATAAATTATTATAATGGTAATTTTTAAAGTGGTCTGTTTTTTTAAATTTATATATATATATATATATATATATATATATATATATATATATATATATATATATATATATATATATATTTGTCTGTCTATCTGTATATCTATCTATCTATTAATATTTATATAATCATCAAATAAACTGGTTTCCCCGATTGATATTTGTCTGAGAAAAGGCTAAAATACATCATTTTATATATTGTTCCACCAAAGCTGAATCTCGTGCCATGTTTTACGGATTTAACAAATAAATGATCGGCTTATTTTGAACTGAATAATGGAGAGGCACAAATGCATAGATCGACGATAATTGTTGGGAAACTTTTCTCTTCGGTGAAATAGAAAGGTGAATGTTTACAGTTAAAAGCGAAACAGCGTTTCACTCACACTTTTATGTGTTTGTAACTTTTAGTGTTCCCTTTTATATCAAAAGAAATAAGTCCTTTTATGCTCCCATTTTCGTTTTGCTTTCTTCTTTCTATCTTGCCCTATCTGCTGAGAGAATATAGGCTCCCTCTTTTGTTATTCTTGAAATGCAATTTCTCCATGATCTCGTGAGAAATTTCGCGCGTCTCCTCTATCTGGAATATTCTTGCGAATTTTATCGTCAGCTGTTCACAGAACGTATTATTTCGATGAATAATCATTTCTCCCATGGTCCCCTGACTCTTAATCAATAAATTCTCAGGCGAAGAATCATTTGCAAATATTTTGAAACTTCCCGAGCACTTTAGCGTTGTGTAATGGTTAACAAGCTTATCTCGCATTTTAAAATACGACTGACTTCGATGCTTACTGGGTATTCCGAGGTCATATATCGTTGAAACACCATTTCTCCCTACGGTCATCGAAGTTAAGCAACGTTGACTCCGCTCAGTCTTTAGGTGGGTGACAGCTTGGAATACTATATGGCCTAAGCTTTGTTGTGCTGGTAGTGTAATGGATAATGGCTCGAATTTGTTAATCGAATAGCCAAGTTCCAATTCCCGTTGGGTTCCTCATATTTACTTATGCGCAGATAACCTTGGGAAAAGTAAGAATCCACCAATCCTGCAGCTATGGATTAATTCGTAAGTTTTATATGACTAAAACATTATTATTTAAAAAAAAAAAGCTTACAAACTAAAAAAAATATTTGTTGGCTTTAAATAAAATGCAAAGGGTTGGTAAACCGTAAAAACGAATTAATCAATCAATTTCCGGGTATTTCAGACGATAATATGCTACAGCAATTTTACGATTAGTAAATCAAAATGGCACTTGAAAATTATATAATGATAGCAGACATACCTCGCCATAGCAATTACAACTGAGTTCGATCCTTCCTCGCTGTTCCTTGCATTCGAGTTAATGTTACATTGAAGCGACATAAATATTTGGAAATTTTGAGGCATTCTGCTCAATGAGGAACAGACACTTATTATAATTACTTTTATTATAATTAAATTCTATTAAAACAATTGATTTCTTTCTTTCTGTCTGCATTTCAAAGTTTCAATAACACTCGACACGCCGATCGGACACAGATTACCCTTGTCCATTCCTGAGACAAACATATCTGGCTGCCTTGGTTCACTCAGATGTCGATTTATCACGCGTTTTTTTCATGCCAGTTGGACAAGATATTTTTTTCGAGTTTAATTTAATTCCGTTGAGATCATCTTGGTTATTAAAATATCTACGCTTCGATGTTGACGGGGTATGAGCCTTCACATTTTACAGAGAGCCGCAACAGAAGGATTGCACCGGTGGCATTAGTGGGTTTTTTTTTTCAATAATATTATTCGCCCAATGCAATTCTGAATAGCTACTACAGTTTTAATAAAAGTTTGACCTTTTTTGCGCAAACTGTACGTAGGGACTAGATATTAGTTAACTCGCTGTTTCATATTGCATCTCCTTAACATCTATGTGCCTTGACAATGTTGAGATTTGATGATACTGGAGAGCCTCAGTCCCAATAGACATTTCAAGCAAAGAGCTTCACCGAGAACACAACCTTTCGTAATAACGGGAGAAAAAAAAACAGTTTTTACTCTCTGATAATTAAACATTACCTGCTCAGTTTGGAGTTATTGAACGTTACAAACAAGTCCCGCCTCTATTGAGTTATGCTAGACATTGTTCAAGGATTGAACACGGGACTCAATCTTAGCATTATTTAAATATTCAGCCATTTGTCATGGAAATGCTGAATGCAGTCGTACAGTTATCTCTGGTTTTGTTTTTTTCAGTATAGTGATTTTCCAAGCCTAGCTTACATGTAGCACAAGTCCGAAAGTATAGGGCACCTAGTGAGAATCGAACTCACTACTCAGTCGTAATTGTTCTAGCGAGACAAGGTGGCTAACCATTACACCACCTCGGGGTGATCTTGTTTTCTTCAGTATATGACTTACTCAGTTGATTCTATTTCCCTGGTTGTCTTATAATTGTTTACTCTGATTTGCATTTTTACTAATGAATATTTTTTTGCTTTTTGTCCGATGGTTGAGAGAAACACCAACATCGTACATCATAATGGAAGCAACAGATTTATCTTACATGTTTAATGTTGTGACCAATTAAATGATTAAGTAATAACAAAAAAATAGGCTTGCAGATATATCGTATATTTAACAGTAAGTACACCACAAGAGTATTACAGGACTAGTGAGAGTGTATCGAATGAACTAGCACTCAATCTATTCACTGTTATATTTAACAGCCCCCCACCACCCACGTGGGATGTATGTGGCATAAGGCCGAGTTTACCGTGGGTTCTTCGAGCCCAAACGCTCGGCCAAAATATTTCCCTTAGAACACGCATAAACGGGTTCAGGGTCTGTTTACCTCCCCGGATGAAACTCACCCTGTTTCCTCTCAGCTCGAGGCAGAGAGTTCGACAGATGAACAATCTATGCGACTGTTATATTTAACAACCCCCCACGTGGGATATATATGACACAAGGCCGAGCCTTTAAACTCGGCCAAAATATTCCCTTAGAACCCGCATAAACGGGCTCAGGGCCTGTGTACCTCCCCGGACAAAACATTGCCATTCGGCAAATCCTCGTCCGGGTTCCACTCTGCTCAAGGCAGAGAGTTCGTCAGTAGTGAACAATCTAATTGACTGTTCCCATTCACAGTTCACTGTTTTATTTAACGCCCCCCCTTCACGAGGGACGTATGTGGCACAAGGCCGAGTTTGAAGTGGGTTTTTCCAAGCCAGTAGGCTCGGCCAAAAATATTCCCTTAGAACGCGGTTTCAGCGGACTGTCTACCTCGCCGGACGAAACTTTGCCCTTCGGCAAAGCCTAGTCAGGCTTCCTCTTTGATCGAGCCAGAGAGTTCGACAGATGAACAATCTATGCGACTGATCCCCATTCACAGTTCAATGTACACTGTTCTCTCTCTCCTACTAAACTTATAGTAGGCGGAAGACTCTAACATAGATTCTTAAGTGGGAGGACACCACAACATTTAACATTACTTTTTATTTCACTTCTGGCTTCGTTAATTACAGCAGGCCAGTTGGTGCACCGAACGTGGACTGTACATTCTGGAGACTCTCCTGTATGAGGTGAGTATTTCTACATCTACCTGTCATATTTGTTTTTTTCTTTTCCAGCGCATGCACATCTTAGGCGGAACAAGGTCGATCAGTTTTCCATTTTAGATGTCGGGTCAACCATAGATATTGGCTGAAGCACGATTCTCTACGCTTCACACGTAGGACGTTATAGTGCTGTTTCCTTTGATTTTCTGTCGTAACATTCAGCGCAAAATCTATTCTGGCATCATTTGGGACGAGTAATATGCCATAAGAATATACATCAACAAAAGAAAGAAAGTGGAACTCTTGTCGAATAATTTAAAGTCAGTGTACCGTGGTGTAAAAAGATGATGTTAGAAACCTTTAATAAAGAGATATAATGAATTAAAAGTTTTGAAACAAACCGTTGAAAAAAAATGGAGATAAAGAGTTCAAAACTGAAATAGAGGCAATTGGACCTTTTTAATTAATCTGTTCCCTTTATATTTTTATTAGGTTGGTGCAAAAATAATGACGTAATAATGTCGTTTTTTACGTTAAAAATACATCCCAAAACGACATTATTACGTCATTATTTTTTCACCAACCTAATAGCAGTTCAAAACTATCAATGATTCATTGATTATTCCAGGTATTATACTCTTATGGGATCTTACCCATAATACTAATAATAATGGACTATTCCATACTTAATAAATACTGCGCCTCAGGAGTAGTTCAAATCGAGTCAATAGTTCAAGTCGAGTCAAGAGTCGAGTCAGAGGCAGTCCGAAACAGAGTCGCGTTCAAACAATTACTGCAAGACATTGGAATAGTGATACGCGTCGAGACTACATTGTTCTCTCTACTAAACCTGATTGTTCATACTAACACTTCTACGTTTTCTGTATATATTCCTGTTTTTAATATATCTGTGTTATTCCATACCTGTGTTCGACTTCTTCTTTATTGGTTCTACCTTGGACTATCACCGTTTTACAAGGAACCGGACCATAACATATACAAATCACCTTTTCTCAATAGTTTTTCAAGTTGAAAATTTTCAGTATTTCTTATTCCAGTGAAATCGAAATATCTATCAGAAGAATATGATTAGCAACCGTACGACAAAAACAGCAACGACAAAGCCTTGAAATCAAGACAAATTTGAAGCAAGCTATCATTTAATAGACAGAGGTATATGAGTGCCTCACATGAAGCACTTGTAGAAATAAGACTGCAATCTACGAAACGTAGGAATAAATGAATCTATTAAATAAACTTTTCATTTTAAGCTCAAACTAATTTTGTCTAAATTCAGACAGATATTCCATTTCTATAGATTATTAAAATGAGTAAAGGAAGAAATTCCTCATAAATTTGATTAAATTAAAGATGGAATACGAAATAAATACACGGGAAATATATAAATAAATACACATTGATAATTATTATATAGTTTGATTGCATTCGTATATCTGTTGCTAGAGGAAATATCCACAAGTCATGAGATAGCCTTCCAAAATACTGATTAGAATCACTGTATTATTTCTTAGGTACTAAAGTTATTTTAGTTGACGAAACTTGACAGTCAATCTCTCATCAGCGATTCTCCTGGCGTTCTGAGACGTCACTACCTGCATAAAAGATTTCAACTCTAGAAAGGATGGGGTCGAAATTCAGTTTGGATTGAATGGCCAGATTTGATTGGATATGATCTATAAATGACCAGGCATTCGGAAACAATACAAAAAGCAAGGATAACGCTGCACTCATACATACATGCAAGTAAAACACACACACACACACACACATACATTGTCATTAGCATTATTTTTGTGATTCTTCTTCTTCTTCTTCTTCTTCTTCTTATTATTATTATTATTATTATTATTATAATTTTTATTTCCTTTGATTTCTGGCGTTTACACATTTCTTTCCGGGTCCCGCCCAGGGACCTAAGGTTAGAAATGGCATCATGACACTTTCCACTCACGAAACAAAACAAAAAATACATACATAAAGCACTTCGTAAAGTACGGGCTGTACTTGTGAGAAGAATTTTTTGTATCTCTTTGAGGCATGGACTTACAGGAATCCCTCAATTAATCTACTGGAGTCTTTTCCAACCAATCCTAGGTCTCCAACTACAACAAGGATTGTTGATGTTCACATGTGACACATTTTCGAGATTTCGATTTCTAGGTCCCTGTATTTTGACAGGTTTTTGAATATCTTCAAAGATACATTGCAGTCTGCAGAGACTGCCATATCAATAGGGAGACACTTTTATTATTATTATTGTTATTATTATTATTATTATTATTATTATTTCTGCTATGGACACACTACCTACCAAGTCTGCGGAAAGACCTAAGGCAGGTCGTGGTGTGTTGTTATGGCCACATTTCATGTTAATTTTTTTTTTTTTTTTTTTATTCCGATGAAGTTGCTAGCGTTACATAGACAAAGTTCTCCTTAGTGTGTGTCTTAATAAGACAATTTTCTGTATGTCTCTTAAGCTGGGGTTTGGGATTCTTTCAGTGTGTTGTTTTGTATTACCACTGGTATTATTCTTGTTTTCAATTTCCACATTTTTTCTATTTCAGGTCTTTTGTATTTTGATAGTTTTCAAATTGCAGTACAATCCGCTGGACAAGTTTATATCAATTAGTAGGCAAGTTTTTTTTTTTCTATTTTTTGACAATAATGTCCGGCCTATTTGCTTCAATTTTTCTGTCTGTGTGGATGGTATAAATAGAATGGTGACATCTTCTATTTTATTATTATTATTATTATTATTATTATTATTATTATTATTATTATTATTAAATCAAGAAGCTCCAACGAGAGTACATGGTGATAGCACGGGACAACTTAGAAAAGAAACTAAATGTCTTTAAACAAGATAACATCTCGATCAAGGACCACAATAAAGAAAAAAGTCAAAGGATAAGAGCTAATGGCAAACAGATACCTCCTCATTAATGGAAATTCTTAACGCCTAGAATACGTAGACAGAGTAAAAACGTTTTCCAAAAGTAATTCCTATTACCATTAAACACACGCACGCACACACACACACACACACACACACACACACATACATATATATATATATATATATATATATATATATATATATATATAGTTTAAGGGTCTTAGAAATTAATGATTATATACTTTAATGGTCATAGGATTATATATATATATATATATATATATATATATATATATATATATATATATTTATTAAAGACATTTTATGTTTAACGTTCTTTTTTATAGATACAAGTATTTATGTAAATGCTCTGTTCATAATAAACAGTATTAAATAAAATTTTTATGTTTAACGTTCTTTTTTATAGATACAAGTATTTCTATGAAAATTTCTCGGACATTCAGGCCGGTAAATGTCGGACTTTGTCCATTTCTATATATATATATATATATATATATATATATATATATATATATATATATATATATATATATATATTAAAAAAAAATCAAAACCGTTGTTGGAAAAACGGCCAACATACCAAAAGACTTAAATACCAAAAACATGTCTTGAACGGACACCAACAGGAAAAAAAGAAAAACCTAAATGCAAACACCGACATACTCAGCAAAGTGTTCTACGCCTCGATTACCTAGGCAGATCAAAAACTTTTGACAGCGTTAATTCCTGTGAAATGATGTACCTAGTCGTAACCCGACTTTATGCGATCTTCTTACGACTGGATCTTCTTTAGGAAGAAATCGAAACAAGTACCTGTGGGATTGATTTACTGATTTGATTTTTACGGTTTAACAACCTTCTGTGTTTTGTTTTTTTTTAAGACAGATATTAAGGGTAAGCAGAATAATTATATTTTTGCGATTGAAAATCTCATTAATCAATTTTTTGAGAATAGCAATGATTTTTACAGTTTCAATGTCTTCTATTTAATCCAAACTGGAAAAAAGGAAATTGATTCATAAAGGCTATTATTGTTGGAATTAACTGTAACTAAGCCACCTGGAATTCGAACTCGGCTCTCAGAATTCTCATTAAGAACATCTATCCATTACCCTAACCTCATATGTACCAGAGGGAATAAAAGAGAGCGTAAAACTAACCAAAACCAGCAGAAACGTTTCTAACATGAATGAATCACAAAATCGTAAAAGAAAAATCCCTAAAAACAACATTTTGCCTTTTCGCTTCTGATGAGAGAAAACAAACGCATTTTAGACGATAGCGTTTCGATCTCAGATTTTATTTACATGTCTATCAATCCCGAAGAAATGATTTCTCTGTTGCAAAAATAAAAGAATTAGACAAGGAAGTATGCATCAAAGAACAACAAAACATGGAAACCTAATAGAGAAAGAATCATGTCCCGATCTACAAAAGCGTCAATTATTCTATGAAAACATTTTTCCGTTATTGTTCCATCATTCAACTTTCTTCCATTTTTCCTGAGATGTTGTATTTTCAGAATGGTGTTTACACATTTTCTAAGAGATTTCTTTAATTTTAGCTATTTATGGTCCAATGGAAGAAGGAAGAGACTTCAGGAATAAGTAAATGATGGCCTAGATTTTGTTTTATAAGAATTATACGTGGGCATTATTTTAGGTGATGATGCTTAATGTTAGATTAACCATTTTTCTATAAGGAAAACTCTACACTGATGTAAAATGGGAGGATTATTAATTGTTAGTTTTACTGGTAGAGAGTTGGTTCACAGTGTCATGATTTTTACATTCCATAAGCACAGCTAATGCTAACCTCCACAAGAGTGATTCGTTGCGCATTCCCGGACTACCTTTCGCCGCTGACATAAAACTGGATTTATTATATGAATCAATTGTTAGATTTGCTGCTAGAAGAGTTGGTTTACTGGATGGTGTTTTCTGCCTTTCATTAGAATGACTGATGCCAACTGACCCATTGTACCTTGTCCGACTATGGTTTTCCCCTGACATGCGCATTCTCGGTCTACCGTTTTCCGCTGACGTAAGGCGGTATGATGATATTGAATCAATTGTTAGGTTTCCTGCTAGGAGAGTTGGTTTACTGGATCGCGCTTTCTGCATTCCAATATCATGGCTGATGCTAATCACCAGGATAGCAAAACATTGCGCCTTCTCGGGCGAACGTTTTTCCGCACACATGACACTTGATAATTATATTGAATCAATTGATATGCTTGTTGCTAGGAGAGTTTGTTCATAGTGTTGTGATTTTTACTTCCATCAGTATGGCTTATGGTAAACTCCAGCCGAGTGACTCATTGAGCTTTTCATTTATATGTCTACTATTCTTTATTGCTTTGGATATTGTTGCCACAGCTCGTCTGAAGCATCTGTTTTATATTTAGAATTTTTTAGCAAGTCTAAAGAATATATAATGTTATCGATGCTGAACTGGCTTCAGTCATGTTCCTGTCGCCATGACGTATCTTTTATGAGATTTTTCCTTAAATATGTTCATGATAATTGTTTTAATGAGTTTTCACTTCGGTATCTCGAATTTAAGAGTAGTACCAGATTTACAAATAGATAACATCTTTTCACAGATGTAATTGATAGAAATAACTGAATAAGTTCTATGCTAAACGTTTCTTCTCTCAAACAGCTCCTTTGTAGAAATTTATTGCTATTTGCTTTCAAATCTACCAAGCATGAAAGGCAATATCAATCATGTTATGTTTTCTTCATTCCTCTTGTTTTATTTTCTTCTTTACTTAATGTTTTTTTTCACAGGTTCTTTCAGACTCAGTGACCCCTTGTGTATTAGTGGCTTTGTCTCCTTGCTTAATAAAATGAGACATTGGACAGTTTGCATTATTGTTGGTTGAAATTTATACATTGTTTTTGTTAAAGCAATTTTTCAGAAAAATATGTTACTTAAGTCAAATATTTGTTATTGGTCTTTCTAATAATGATGATACATTTGATACCTATATTTTTGTTTTAGGTTGTCTGAAAAGTCAACATAAGTCATTATTTTCTCTTTGAGTAACTTCTGCTATCCATGTTCAATGTTCTTACGTTTGGATGTCTTCAAGTGATATTTTTATGCTATTTAGGAAAGTTCTTTATTTGTGATTCCAAGGTACGAAGACGTGCAATATTGGTTATAAACTTGAAGTGTTTAGTCATTTCAAACCATTTTTAGTCATTTGTCAAGAAACAATTGTTGCGTGCAACTGAGTGATGTCAAAATCCTGAAAGATTTGAACGACCTGGATAACATGCAGGCGTGAGTCTATCTGACAAAGATATTTGAGAACGTGAGTCAGGTCTTTATTTTAAATATTTGGCTCCACAGAATCTTGTGGTGCTGGCCAAATCGGCGACTAACGCTGCCTAATCTGTGTACGATTTCCTGCCACACACATGATTTGACAAATGATCAGTACACCAAATTTAAGATTTTGCATTTATTATCTATCTTACATATACTATTTACATATTCTTTATTACTGGTTCCCCTATTGAATACAATAGGGGGACCAGTAGTAAGGAGGGCCAGAGAAACGCAATAATAACAAAGAAAATTGCAATATGAGCTCTGGTAAAAATGGTTGCTGAAGGCATTAGGTTTATAAGTCCCAGAAATTCATACAAGGACACGTGGCACAGTGAATAAAAGCGTTCGTTAGATTCGGTGACAAGACCCGAAGCTTGTAAATTCAATACCTGGTTAAGACGGTGGATAACTTGGAGAGTTGATATAACAGGAGATAATTGATAAATGGCATCCATTAGACATGGCACGAGGAACTAGAACAGTCTACCCCACCGACCAGTTCGACATTTCAACCACCTGAAGAAGGCCGGAACGATAGTCCGAACAATGTTAATAGTGTACATAATACCTCATATCAGAAATATAGACAGATATCTTACATATCTATCACTCTTCTATACATCCATGCTGAAAATATTGCTAGCGCCATGAATTCAGTCACTTTCCCACTGACATACGTTTGCCTCTCTGTGACGTTTCTATAAATATTTTCATGGTAAATGAAAATGGATGAGTTCTTCATAATGGTAGCTATACTTCTTGAATTTAAACGCAGTACAAGACTGGCGTCGATATCACAATGGAGCTAGATAGATGTAACCGTATATTTTATGCTAGCAGTTTATTTTCTCGCTTGTGGAAATCCCTCACGGCTCCATGCTTTCCAGTCAACATTAATCGTCAAAGATTTAAATGCAATGTCGATAATTATCTACTGTCCTCCTGATTACTCTTTCCTGATCCTGCTCACTATTATTTTTCTGTTCCTAATTCTTCCACACGCTGTAACACCTTGTGTCTTAGTGGCTTTATCGCCTTGCATGAGGTGATACATATTCAAAAAGATAATTCCACATTTTGACATTTTATTATAGTTTCTGGGCATATGATTTCACTATTTTCATTTCATTAAGTTATCAAAGTTTTTTGAGTGTATTTAAATATAATTCATATTTACTATTTATAAACGAGGATCAAAATTTAAAATGAATCAACATCTATAAAACTAAGACCACTGCTGCTTTGATATTTCAACTTGCAATTAGTCTCAACATATTAACAGTGGAAATGAAACGAAATGACCTTATGATTGTTACGATGACAACGAAGACGATGATAATAATGATGGCGATGAAACGAGCCATTTTTAAATAAACTGAAGTTAAATAGAGAAGAAGGAGGGAAAACGAAAGATTATCCAACAAATGTTCTGTCAGTAATACTCGGGAGAGGTCTGTGTTTGTATATACACCGTATATATCGGCATACAAAGCGACATCTTAATCTTACCCCCAACAAAATAGGATATTTGGTTGTTAATATCTCACAATTTGTTTCGGTAATATTAAAAGAAAAACACAACTGGATGTGTATCTCAACAAGTCGTTTAAAAGATCGCATTCAAGAAAAGTGGGACGAATATATGGTCAGCGGAAAAAAAGTCATTCAAGCTAACGTAACAGCCTAGCGAAAACACCGTACCCAATCATGAGGTAATTTATGTTGGGTTAGTTAATTGACAATATATTCCAATAGTGATTTTATTTTATTAGAATTCGAGTGAAAAGAAAGTATAAGCTTATTGAGTTTATTTAGTAAATTCAATGCAATGCAAGGGGGGAGAGTCTTGTGTGGCGAATATTGCTCGAAACCTACATATTGACTTGAAAATTTGGGAGACATCTTATACGTCCAGTCCGTGTGCGTCTGCATATACGGTATTCAGAATAGTATGATGTTCTGTTCCAACGTATTTACTATGAAATTCATTTTTAATCTATTATGAAAATATGGATTATAAGGTAAAGACATTACAATAACTCGTAAGAATGCCTGGAAAGAAACCGGTTGCGTACCTGACAGAAAATTAATTGAACGTGTAGAAAAATTAAAAAAAGGTGTGTTGTTTCTGTGGAATTATTCAAACCATACGGCGAGGCAAAGAAATAAAAACTCTATTAGGATGGATGTTGGGTACATTAACAACATAGGATATGCTGATGGTACCATATTGCAAATAGCCACAGAAATAATATGTGGGAACTAAAAGACAATGTTTTTTTTTTCTATTTTCGCAGATGCCAATATTGTTAGTTACCTACCAGTAGACCGGTTTGTTTTCTTGCAGATGGGATTGAGGATTGAGATGGGTGGTCCGAAATTGTCACCGCATTATAATATAATTTTTTATTTCAGATGGCTGCTACGAGCGTGTCCACGAAAATGATGTTGTTCCTACAGACATTCTCGATGTGTGACAAGGTCAATGAAAGTGAATAAACTGAATCCAGCATATATGCTTTGTATAACTTGTTCTTCTATTGTTCTCATTACTTTTGTGTACGGGTGACAAGACTTTCGTACCAACCTGTAAGTCCTGAGAGTTAATCCGGGCAAAACTATGAAGTTGTCCGTTTCATTGTCTGTTATGACATTCAAAATTAAGTATATATGTGGTTATAGTTTGGGTACTTCTGTAAAATATTATCAATTACTTCAAAAATGGTAGATGTAAAGGTATTATATTTAGGGTGTTTAGTAAAGTTTAGTAAAACCGTTGTTTTGTTTGTCAAATTGTGTTTTCCAGAGTAGTAGACTCAAAGGTTAGGATTGGACGTATCCTTGGTCCTATTAGATATGTTACATATTAAGACACAAGGACATTTTTTAGAAACAAAAAAAGTAAATGAACTGTCACGTAATATCAGTCCTCCTTTATGACACGGCTGGAAAAACATCCTCACATGAGACTTGAATTCATGAAGATGAAGTTCTAGAGAATGAAGTAGAAAATACCATGGAGGGATCATGTGCATAATGTGTAAGTGCCAGTTGCATGTTTGCGAATGATAAACTTTTATTATGAAAGTAAACAAAAAGTAAAGCTTAAATGATTTGTAAATTATTATTAGCGATGCGAATTTACTAAAATGTGTATAAAGGTTTTACTAAGACAAAAGAATAAAAAAATGAAATAAGTATAAATATAAACAGATAGAAGTTTTTAAATTATAATAAAATTAACATGATTCATTAGAAAAAAAAGATATTGTTGAACTATTATGTAATATCAGTCATTCAATATGGCAGTGAATCCCGAACAACTACGTCACGGGTGATGAGGAGAATTGAAGCAACAGAAACCAAAAAGAGCGCTGAGATATGGAAATGAAAGTTGGACAAGTTTTATATATTTGACTTAATACAACACTGATGTGGTTTGAGAGGACACGCTGGCAACTCCCAAGTTTTTACGGAATTCGCTTAAAAATATATATGTAGAAAAGGAAACCAATATTGTATTTACTGGGACTCATAATGCAAACTGAGATCTTAGAGAATTTGAAACTCACGTGAAATACTGAAGAAATGTGTGATAATCGCAAAAAATAATCGACTGTGTATATAGATGGAAGAACAATGATTGAGACATGGGATTAAAAATTGTTTTGAGTTACGAAAGATAAAGAAATTTTTGTAGAGTATGATTTCGCATGTCCTGAAAAGACTGAATACATAGAATGGTGAATTTGATGTGCGATGTCATTTTGTATCAGTGGTATTTCGAAGTACGCCCAAGTTACGTATAGAGCAGATAATCAAGGAATAATCGGCAGGCCATTTCTGCTAAAGAAATGAGGATTTATTCGATAATTTGCTGGGAAAAACTGAAGGTTGAAAGCCGACATTTTTTTTTAATCGCGTCAGGGTAACAATGCATTGCGGTTATGAAACTGAACAATGGCTAAGAAGTGTGAAATTTAAATTTGATGCCGAGTCACATTCCAGAGCCGATTTGGTACCATTCCGTAGAGTCTTCTATATATTGAAAGTGTCATTGAAATATCAACATTTTTGATCCAATAACATCGATAATGTTCTCTCAAACTTATCGATTAAAACTAAACCAGATCTCTATATGTGGCTGGAATAAAGGTGTGCAGAGTATATTCTTCTTTAAATAGGTACTTTTTTTAAAAAAAATCACTTCATTCCAATCAACGCAGAAATGCCACTAGCACACAGAACATTACAGTTAGGGAAAGTGAAAGACAAGATTGGACAGAGAGAAGATTTAGGAAAGGATAAAAGATGAACGAATTTCAAGGTATTTAAACTTTTGAAGATTGTAGTTATCAGGGTAGCAGTGAAACGGAAGGGAGTTCCACTGTCTGGAAGTGCGAAAAAAGAAACTGTTGGAGTAAAAGTGGCGGTTTCATTCAGTTATTTCTTCATTAAAAGGACGGGATCTAGGTTACAATCTATTAGCGTGCTTAAATGAATGTATTCGGGGTACCAGGGTAAAAAGATAACCAGAACAGTTTCCATTAAATTATCTATAGAAAAGACAGAGGGAAGCCACACCAATTCGATGAGAAAGTGATTGATGTCGAAATACATTGTCAGGATCGATTATATTACAGTTTTTTTTAAAAATTTTGTCTGGAATTTCTAGATGTACAGCACGTGCACCAGACCAGATCTGGCAAAAGTATTCAATTCACGGACGCATTGTAGATTTGTAAATGTGCAAGATAGATTTTGTTGTGAAAAAAAATTCTGGCACGTCACAGTGACCCAAATTACAAGAAAAAATTATTTCATTTTCATAAAAAATTTAATTATTATATTTTATAATCCTTTCGCCCCAAACAAGGCGATTACGAAAATAAGAAAGGCGATACTCGGAGTGAAATTAACTTCGAAAAGGCATCTGAAACGAAAGAGATAGGATTCAAAACGGTTGAATATAACGATTGAAGTTGCGTCTAAAATTCTGAGGAGAGCTGTTGAAAAAAAAATAAATAAAAAAAAATAAAAGCAATCAGGCGATAAAAACTTCCCTAGACGAGAAGAGAGAAAAATATCTATCAATATAGAACGTGCGGTTGTATCTAACAATTTGAAAAGTAAAACAATGGGACCTATCTGCTAATCTACTACTACGCTTGACTTCATGCAATCGTGAATATCTCCAGAAAAAAAATCCATTAAAATATTTATATAAAACTCAGAAGTAAACTATGTTAGGCATGTGGGAAAGTGATTGCATCCAGGAAGCCAGGCCAAATTCTTCTCTGGATTTTGAATCTCTCGATGCCTAACAAATGCATGATGTGTCAATTATATTTTTTGATTAATTTGTAGACTTTCCTTAAACATCCATCATTCTAATTTTGATACCAATTTCATTATTTAATCTACAGCAAAATTTGTTTTGGCGTCTTTACTTATTAATAAACTCCCATAATTATGAAGGTAAAAAAAATAATAATTCTTCATTTTTTATATATGTTACATTATTTTGCTTCGTTTAAAACTAGTTTTAGAAAATTGATGACTTTCCTTATCTATAATCTCTTTTGGAGGGAAATAAATGTGTTTAGTTTTCCTATCGGTTTCATTATTCTCTCTGGTTTAAAACCTTTTAAATCTTTTCGATTTGTCATATCCATTCATGGCGCTGAGAGTCATGGCTCTTCACAATTACCTTTTTTTACTAAATTTTGCCTTTTTGCTATCTCACCTAAACTCTTTTCTGCTGAACATTTACACGTGTACTTTATGTCGGTGATGCAATGTTTGATTCTTTCCATCTTTCCTTCAATATGTCTTTTAAGTGACAGATACTTTAAGCTGAATATGTGCTCTAGAAATTCCAACAGCCTAAGTGACCTTTTTTTTATATCTGTCTATATTACTGAGATGAAGTGCTATGTACACCATTTACATTATTCGTATTATTGTCCACATCTTTGTCGCCATATTTATTACAACGTTTCGGCCGTTGAACGCTCTTGCCTTCTTCACGTAGTTGGAATGTCGAACTGAACCCTTTATTTCGCTCACTGTTGTAGACACATAGCACAGTGGATAAAGGCGTTAGTCAGATCCAGTGACAGGACCCAAAGTGTGTGAGTTCAATACTCGGTTAAGGCAGTGGAGAATTTGGAGAGGGGAATTAACAGGAGATAACTGATAACTGACATCCATTAAACATGCACGTGGAACTAGAATAGTCTACCCCAGTGAGCGAAATAAAGGGTTCAGTTCGACATTCCAACCACCTGAAGATGCTGGAGCGTACAACGGCCGAAATGTTGTGATAAATATGGCGACAAAGATGAGGACAATAGTCCGAATAATGTAATTAGTGTTTTTTCATTTTCTCTAAATCTTCGTAGTTGCTCATATGTACAGTTTATGTTATCCTCAGCATCTTTCTGTAGAAATATTTCTGGCATCCTTCTGGCATCACATTTCTGTCGCTTTATGTCTCTTCATCTGTGAGGAAATTGTCCAGCATTCACTGCCATATATCAGAATTGATATTAATTAGTGTTGTGGATTCCGAGATGAATTCGGTCTCCAAGAAATGACAAACGCAATAATTAAATATAAGAAATAAAATGTATTTACACAATCATACAAAGAGTAATACTGTTAGTAAGTTCAGGAACGCAGTTAGTAGCAAATACAGATAGATATATACAGTCTCGAAGTA
>CAHIKZ030001189.1:260000-297500 GCA_903632075.3 Acanthosepion pharaonis
GTTTATCTCGTCAGAATATTCCACGTTTATAAAGCTACTATTCGACTGTGCATCAAATAGAGCTACCATATCTGGTCTTGTGCTCTGACTCTATATTTCAAGTTTCTCGAAAAAATCCAAAGAAATGTCTTCTTGATCTCACGTTATCTACTAACATAAAGTGGAGTGATTATATTGATTAAATTTAGTGGAACCATTATATTGATTAAATTTGCTATTTCTGTTTCTAGGAAGGTTGGCTCACTGTGTCTTGTCTGATATATCATCTTTCCCGTTTATAAAGTTACCATTCTTGTATACATTGAATATTGCTACCATATCTGGTCTAGTACACCAATTATATATTTCGAGATTCACAACAAAATCCGAAGAAAGGCATTCTTGATTTCATATTCCCTATTGTCATGATTATATTGAATCAATTAATTGCTATGAAGATCGATTCACTCTGTTGTGCTAGACTATTATTATCATCGAAATCGATCTTATCTTATAAATCTACCATTCTTCATTGCATAGAATATTTCTGCAATATTTCGACGAGTGTCCCCACAATATATCACGAGATTCTTGAAAAAATTAAAAGGGTCTGTAATGTAATCGATCCTGACCTGGTAACGTGATTTAAGTTACTGTGTCACATCCCTTTCCCTCCGTCTTTACTATAAATATTTTCATGATATTTGATCAAATGACCTATCTTCTTTGGTACCTGAACGGCGTGAATTTAAGTGTACTAATAGATTAGTAACAAGGTCCCACCATTTTACTAGTGAATTAGATGTAACCGTATGTACAATTCTACGAATTACTTTTCTCGCTCTTCTCATCTCTTGAAATCTATCCCGGTTTAATTGCTTCTCTTCCAACTACTATCTACCAAAATTTAAATATCACGTCAATCGCCATCTTCTGTCTTGCTGATAGCATTTTTTTCCTTTCTCCCCTGTTAATTCTTCTCGTTCCCTTCCAATCGTTTAAGATCAGAAAGAAGAGAGCACAAAGAAGAAGACCATCAAATTACTAAAAAAATATTACATATAAATGGAAGTCCTGAGTAATGATTTTCTGTATGAAATATGTTTCAAATTTCGGTCGTTTTGCTTGTTATAAATTTTAAAAGCAATTCAAAATAGCAGGTAGAGAAGACAGAAATAAACTTAAGAAAGGTTTTATTATAAACAAAATAAAAAAAAATACGTATCAAAACGATACTTTCAGTGTCTCTCCACATTAGGTCGCCACAAAATACAGCACAATTTATAAAAATGTGTGGTCATTTACATACAAGATATTTACATACAAAACATAAAAGAATAGTTCAGTTAATAAAAGTGCCTTCCTTTTGGGGCTTGTCGATCCAGATAATAGTATGGAAGAATTGCTGCAGAGATCGAAGGGACTCAAAATGGCGTACATTTTTCACAGCAGACAAAAAGATTAAAAATTTGTCTCGAACTTGTAGCAGGCGGGAAACGTCCCATGTTAGAAAAAAAAATAAAGAAACTATATTAAATTGTCTTGCTTGGTTGGTTATTTGGCCAGTCAGCAGTAACTTGAGATAATAAAAATCTTGCGAGAGAGCAAAGGTGGCAGGATTGTTCCTGGATTCATGGGGTATTTTGTAGGTTTCCTGCGAGTATGAGGTATTTTGATGTATGTAGTATTGAAGGTGATGAATAAATTCTTGTGCTGAATGAGTAAATTATAATGAATGAATGGGCCGCGAGTCGTGTTAACTGCGTTGTCCCAGATCCCTGGTCACGGGTTTCGGTTTGGGTCTAGGTCTGTGTTTGGTTGGTATTTATTGAGGATTTTTGTTCCCATGCTGATTTTCTACGATAACCCACAGATATTTTCTAACCAAATCCTTATTTGATCTACGGGAGTAGACAGCTCTTGTTCTATTGCTCATGTCTTAGGACATCTCCTCTAATTCCAGTACAGTAAAAACATAATGCACAATACAGTATACTTGATCTCAAAGAAAACATTCTCTAGGCATTTCTGTATCAATTTCTGCTTCTGAATTTAGTTATCATTATTTACACTATCTACATACAGACTACTGTCGTAATCTTTGTCGTTGTTCTTTGAATGCTATGCCATCTGACCTTCATCAGATGTATGTCGATCAGCGTAACCTACAGGTAATTTCGAATCGAATACTTTATTTAATCTACGTGGGTAGTTTGTTCTCGTTCCAGCGTTGTCCCCAGACATGGATATTTCCTGAAGATTTGCTGAAATCTATGCAAAATCTGATAGTTGAAATGTAATCTACCTCAAAGCTGGTTTAGCCATTCCAAGACAACATTACAAAACTGAGCGTAATAAGCGAACACGTTTAGAGAGAGCGATGACTATTGGCCAAATGCTTTGTCGCAATCAGCGTTAACAGTTGAATCTTGTAGTCACAGTTCGTACTGTTGACGAACTTTATGATACAATCTCTTATTTTCCTCAATTTTCTTTTCATATTATTATTGCTGAGCCATTTATATCTCCCTATTATTTCACTGGACTCATTAAAGATATGGACGAATCATCTATTTCTTAATATCAGCAATGTTAATTAAATTTCTTTTAAACATTTAACCCTATGCAATACAATAACGATACTAAGATACAAGCGGTTACGATGTGTGAAAGAATATCAGAAAAAAAAACATTATTAAGGAGAGAGAAATTAAGAAGACAGAAAATAAACAATTGACACTGCATTTAAATTTTGGAAGATCAAATTTGATTTGGAACAAGAAGGCTGATGGGAGTTTTACAAGCGAGAAGTGCCAGAGAAGAAAAAGGTTAGCATTTAACCTGCGGTCAGATATAGCAATTTCAACTATAACTTCCTGCTTCTGAAACTTACTTCCGGTTTCTTAATTTCCAGTCAAGATTGATCTTCAAAAATATAATACACTTCTGTTTTCTTAATTCCTGTTCTTTTGTTGTTCTCTTCTCCTTTTCTTATTCTTATATACTTTCAAACTAAGTAACCCCCTTTCATCTTTATGACTTTATTGCCTAGCTTGGACTGTAATGATCACACTTACAATATTGATAGTGGCTTTCTTCCTAATGATTTTTTCAGGTCGTACGCTTCAATATCTTGATAATGCTAATATTTTCTCTTTGAGTTAAATAATATCTCGTATATGATGCGAATACTTGATATTTTACTCACAGATGAAGATTATACATGAAACAAAAGTACTGCGCTTAAATTAATATAATTTCGATGTCACAGAGGAAATTAATTTTGATATTACAAAATTGTGGCACATGGCAAATAGAGGGAATAGATGAAGACATCTTAAATTTAGCTAATCGCGATTACTGACCCAAGCATCCCACAGTATTCCTAACTTCATAATACATTCTTAGTTACATTTCTTATTACATTCACCGTAATACCCCATGGTCTCTATGAAGTCCTAACTAGTTCCAAAATATACAATTTTTCTGTGGGGGTGGGGAATAAAAATAACAATCTTAAAAATGTATATTCTTGTTATAGTTCTATAGAAGAATGCTGAGAATACCACGGACAAAATATGTGAGAAATGAGGAAGTTTTAACAGCAATGGAAACGAATAGAACGCCTATAATCACCAGTCTCATGATCGCGTATAGTTATAGAAAGGCTATACGACTGAGCATCTGACTAGGTCTCGCCACATTTCTGGATTAAAAGTCAGATATGTATTCATTCAGGTGTAGCTTGTTTTGGGTAAGCAGACTTTGCAGGGGTTATGCCTCTAACTTCACGGCTAGAAAAGCGACATGCCACTTAAATTGTAGCAAACCATGGCCATTCCCTCCGTATACCATCGGCGAGAAGTAAGTTCCACCCGAACACCTTTTTTCTGTGAAAAATGGCTCCGAAGAACACAGCCCCAAGAGGATGTTTCCCCGATCACTACAATCTTAACCTTTTCAAGTCTAGCGTTAACTGCTTTTTTTCCTCCTATCATTATAAACTGCCCTTGACGTAACCCCTATCGCGTGTGATTTCCTGGGCGCACAGGCACACACACACACAAAGCAAAGCAAATCATCCACCGTGGCTATTGATCGCAGGGCAGGAATTACCTCCGTTCAGGGAAGGCGTATCCTAAGGGCAGTGATTACATACATAAATATGGAGCCCAGTCTACTCCACTGTGTAAGATAGCCGTTGGCCTTGTTTATTCGACAGGTCATGTTTTTAAAGGGTTCTGGCTATCTAGTCATGCACCAGAATATCCTGGTTTAACTGGTTTAATCGTTGATAACCCGATCATGCAAATGTTAAGACTAGTTTACATGCCACCAGTAATCAGTCAGTTAAGTGCCACTTCCGATATATGACTGACGAAGCTGTCATTTCTTTCTGCGGTAGACAGCATGCTATCCATCTATAGAACCCGGTCTGTCTTGCTGGTGGAGAAGAAGAGTATACATACCTTTTCCAAGGTTATTATATGTGAATGTAATGGATTCGACTGGAATTCGAACTCGGCTCTCCGATTCCTCAATCCAAGCCATTACTCCACGGTGCCTTCCTTAATAACCATACAATAATAGGATCCTTAGTATAAACAGTGAGACAGTTAGAATTTCATGTATACATAATAAGGAAAGTATGTTTGGAGAGTTAACTATTTATAGGCCATTTTGAAAAAAAAAAGAAGAGTAGATGGCAACAGCTAATTATCTATACTGTAACAGTATTTATAACAGAAATTATGTGTATACTACTATAGTGTTATGTACTATGAAAGTATAATGATGCCTTTCAAGGGCAGGTAATTGATGAGAATTTATAAATCAAATCGTCTGCAGTTATTGAAATTATTTTTTTTTAAGTTTTTAACACACAAGCAACTACCTACAGTTTCGGGTTTTAATTATTTAAATAGGAATTAATTTGTTATTTAATAAAATATTGGCTTAATTCTTCAAGTGCTTAATTCGGCAGAATCTATCTTCTTAAACTAGGTAGCGACACGGACTTTTCTAGAAAAAGTAACTCGTAAAAAGTATTTTAAATCATTTAAATACCTTCTCTGGATTTAAATTTCGCTTCTATTTGAAAGATAATGACATAAAGCTATCCCGATTTAAAAGAAAATTTAATTTCCGTATATAAGTAAACTTCTTATGTATTTTTATAAACATTGGTACGCCCCCATTATATACGAGAAATATAAACATCTGTTTTAAATTTTTCAAAACAGGGAATTACCTGGCTAACATGAATCGGTAAATGAAGTGAAGAAATTCTGATTTAAGGAGTGTAAACGAACAAAACGTTAATTATAGATACAAAGAACGGGAAGATGTGGAGAGCCATTATCACGTAAATCATGTATTCAAATGACATATAAAAGAAGAAGAAAGAGTTATGAGTGTAGAGAAAATGAACAACACATTGTGATGATCCATGCATAGGTAGAGAAATTTCGAAGGAAATGGATTCAAACTTTTCAGCATATTTGAATATGTTTTGTAAATATTTCATCCAAGGAAATACAATAAAGCCACTAAGACACAAGGGGTTACTGGGTGTTTCAGAATAGTAGAATAATAACCCTATTAGGGAAAGAGAACAATAAGAGAACACATAGTAAGAAGATAGATAATAACGATTGGCATTGCATAAAAATCTTTGAAGATTAAATTTGGCTAGAAAGCAGGAAGCCGGAAGAGAGTTCAAACATGTTAGCAAAGAAGTTAAGGCTCTATCTAGCCATTTCTAATGTAATATGATGAAATCTTGTCGCTCATCTAGTACTGCGCTTACATTAATAGTATCTCGATATCATAGAGAAAATTAATATTTATTTTGATAATGCAAATTTGTGGCACAAGGCCAATAGGGTAATGGAGAAAGAATGGTCTTCAATCAGTCTTATCTTAAACTTAGCTAGCCACGATTTCTGACCCAAACATCCCACACTATTCCTTACATCAAAACACATTTTTAGTTACAATTCTTACTACAATCACCATAATTCTTCAAGTCTCTATAAAGTCCAAACTAGTTCCCATATTTATAATTTGTCTGTCGGGGTGGGGAATAAAAATAACAGCTTTTAAAAATGAAAACCCAATGAATTATTATAATGATTACAATTTGTACATTCTTTCTAAAGCTTGCTCATTGCTCACATGATTTTTTTCGTGGTATTATCAGGAATATTTTGCAAACCAATTTCGCTTCGGGTCTAGTCTTCGTCTGTGAGGAAAATGCCAAGAATTTGCAGACATACACGACATTATTTAACTCGAAGAGTAAATATTAACATAATCAAGAAATTGAAGTTCCATACGACATGAAAAAAAAAGATTAGGAAGAAAGCCTCTATCAATGTTGGAATGTGTGATCTGTTCAGCAAGGCAAGAAAGGAAGTCTACAAGGCCAAGCCAGTAAGACGCAATGTTTTACGGTGTGTGACATTAAATAAGACAAAGAAAAAAAAGGAGGGAACAATGCTAGAAGCAGTAACGAATGGATATGCAAGATAAAATCTTCTCACTCATTCCTTCTTTTATTCTGTCCTTCTCTCTTAAATGCTTTCTCTTTCTGTATATGTATGTACGTGGACGTTACATAATTATTAAACCTGCAAGTCGCAACGCTTGAGTTCAAATATTTCAATGGAGAATTTGTTGTATTTTTTAATGTGGTAAATCCAAGAAGTCTTTTGTTGTAAGTGTTATTCCAGTTAACGCCACATAAACTAAGCATATAGTTCAATTAATGAGTAATATGTTTTAGTAGTTTTTTTTTCCGGAATTTCGGACTGCAGATCAATAGTTTTCATAAACGTATTATAGTGGGCAGCATATATTTTATATTATAAAACAATGACAATATACAATGAATCATTTAGTAATATTAATGTAATTAATGGCTAATTCTCTTCGCTAACAGAGTTAATATAAGCATTAACTTACTAACAATTCAATGAATGGCGCGGATTTTTATGAAAAAATAAACACACAGACACAGCATGCGATGGATAAATTGTCGTCTGAATTACGTAAATCTCATTTTAAAAGGTACATTTACTAAAATTACACAAAAATATCTTGAAATAGTAAAATTATTCACTAAAATTGCTATTGATTTCAGCGACATCTTCCAGATGACTTCGGAATTTCCTGTAACTCTCCTTGACAGTCTCCTTCAGTTGGTGAATGCTGTCATAATCCTTGCCTTGAGTTCATCTTTGGTGTTACAATAAATTCTGCTGGTTTCTCACACACCTTCGCCCGACGTTTAATAATCATGTGGTTTGCAGTCTGGATAGTTACATGGACATATGTAAAATGTGATGTGCTCACAGAAATTGTATGACAGCAAACACTGTGTTCTCTTGCTTCTGTGGTATACTGCAGAGTCCTGTTTAAAGACTTCCAGCAGCCACTTTCTTGAACCTGGGTAGCACTACCTCCTCAAGGCATTTGATATAGTCCCTCGCGTTGAGTTTGAGGCCGCCACCAACAAACGCGGGAGTTCTTTCCATATCAGAACGATCAGAGTGAGTTTTCCGAGCTGCCGTACATTCGAAATCAGCATTAAACTCATCCAACTTTTCGGAATCCATAGATTTGCTTGTGTGCATCAGAGTTGAGTAACACGACATTTAATGGGAAAAATTGATGTTGAGAATTTTCAAAGAAACGTAATTCAACTTTTTCAAAAGGATATACATATTAACACGTTCGTAACCAATGGATTCATCATGGAGATGAATTTTAAACACTATTTTTATATAAGGAATCACAAAAACTTACAAAAAGAAAAAAAAAACATTATTTTTTTTCTGTTATAAAATCTATGTTCATTGTTTGAAATGGAGTTTTCGTGGTATCCAGCCGCAAGGCCTCTGATCAGGAGGTTTTGAGGTGTGTGGAACCAAATGTTAATTGTTATTGTTCTAAGGTTCACTCCGCTATCCCAAATAACCAAAGTAGGGTCAAAACATGAAAATATACCTGTAAAAAATTACCAGCTATCGACACCAGTTCGCAGCCGTTGTCCTGGGTATGACGATAAACTACATCCGCGTCCTGGGTAAGACGATTAACTATGTCCAAGAGCAAGCCTCTGATCTGGAGGTTTTGTGAAGCGTGGAACCACCTCTTAATTGTTGGTGTTCCCAGGTCCACCCTGACCCGGAGTGGTAGGACCTATTAGGGTCTCAGCTATGGGCAAATAGTTAACACAAAAACATGTGTAAAAATAGGTTTTAATACCAGAAATTCTTTTTAATAAAAAAAAATAATTAACAGCAATAATTTTTGAAGGAAAAATTATTATCAGCAATACTTAAAAAAAAATACCAGCAGTACAAAAAGTTATACATTCTTTGAAAAAAATATAACCAGCTATCGAGTTCTTCAAGGAACATTATTCCCAGAAGTAGATTTGTGAAGAAAAGCATATTATCAACAATAAAAATTTTGTCGGCATTAAATAACCCATTGAGTTTGATATGCCGTAAAACAAAAACCAAACCAAACCAAACCAGACCGTTCGCTGCCGATCGTCGGAATTCGGCATCCTCTCCGCCTATTATCTTTCTCTCCTATGACTGCGGTGGCGGAGATGGTTGTGGATCAAAGGATGTTTGACGAGGCTATTCACGTGAATTGGATTTTGGTGTAAAATTCTGCGCGAAAGAGACGCCCATACAGTTGGCCAGAAATGCCTCCCCCATGGTTCAACGGGAAATAAGACAGGCGAGATCTGCAAACCTGGTAGGCATTTGGGCAGTCAGGTATTTTTTCTGTCTGTCACGGCCCGCCTTCGTTACGCCAAACATAACGGTGCTGCCCTCTTCCGTCTGTTTTTGCGCTGAGGTCATGTAGATCTTTCCCATTCCTCGGTTTGTGTCTTTGGAGTTTGGTCGCGTTCAGTCTGGTCCTTCCTCCGTGATTTACCACCACGGGTTGCCTAAAACAGTACATTTTAATGGTAAAAAAGTACAAGTAATATATTGCCGGGAAAAAAATTACCAACCATAATAGACTTTAAACAAAAAATACAAATGCTAACATGAAAATAAAATTTCGGCATTAAATACCCAATAAGGAGTCGATGTGGTTTTACACCATCAAGCCAAACAGAATAGTCATCGGAATTCCAACCAATTTCCTTGTTTCCCTCTAAAATAAAATTTAAAAAAAATGTAAAGGCGACCTCAGCCGCCATCATTCCTGTTCTTTTATAATACTTTCTCTTCATTTCTCCCTACTAAAGTCTTCTCAGTCTCTTTCAATCCCAGTGCATTAGTGGCATTGTCGCCTTGCTCGGTGTGAAGAGATTTAAAATAAATCGCAAATATGCCTCCACAAAGGTTGATAATCCATAAAATACACAAACTAATCGATCAATTATTGAACAAAAATGAAGAAACGGAACGAACACCTCTTCCTCGAACTTACTTTTGATGACTGTACGAACAGAAAAGGAGTTTCCGTGATTTACTGAGTGATCTAGTGGGAATTGCAAGCGATTAATCGTAAAAGGGGCAGAATAAAACGGATAAAAAAAAACAGTGTCTGATATCTGCGGCCTAAATACAAATTGGCATTAATATTCTTGTCCCATTCATAAATGGTCTAAATTCTTGTGATTCCAGATCATAACGCAAAAAAAAATAAAAAATAAATAAATACCGAAAAGATTAGTATTCTTTTGTCAATCTGAAATCGAATTGGTATAATGACTCAGCAAATTATCGCCTAACGTGTTTTGAAAATCGGCTTTTCATCACAACGCACATCACACAGTGTAAATTAATCAGTGGAGAATCTCTCAGCGTCATCTGACCAAGATCTTCCGCAGCTGATAACCCGGCCCTTGCCTGCCGCCATTTTTTTTTTATTTTATTTTATGGTCATACATTAACTCTGGTGATTCACGTGCTTCTTAAAGTGCTGGCTTCCGAATCGACTCACTTAACCCGCCCATTCGCTGGCAAATTTACACGTCCGGTCACTTGCCCATTGAAAAATCAGCGCATTTTTTCTTCGTATGTACAAAAAAAAATAAAAAATCTTTTTGAAATGACGCTCTCTGCTTAGTTAAGTTTTTATCCTCATTTCACGCTTGGCTGCCATCATCATGCCTGCTAATCACAGAGACGTCTCAGTCTATGTGCCGTAACTGATCAGGATGTGGGCGATCATGGCTCTACACAACATTCTCATCATTGTACTTTTTAATAAACGCTCGTGCGTTTTCTTATCTTTTATACATGTGAATCTGTAATTTATTAAATAAAATTATTTTTATAATAAAGGCAAATAATAATCGTAAAATGTCAATTAATACTGAATATATATATATATATGTCAATTAATACTGAATATATATATATATATATATATATTCAGTATTAATTGACATTTTACGATTGTTATCGATTATATATATATATATATATATATATATATATATATATATTCAGTATTAATTGACATTTTACGATTATTATATATGTGTGTGTGTGTGTGTGTATTTGTAAATATATAGCGAAGTCGATTTTACTGTTTTTAACAGGCTATATGACGGTTACGTATAGGATACAGGTTCGATTCCTGTCGGAGGACGCATATTTTCCATGAAAATTTCTCGGGCCTTCAGGCCGGTAAATGTTAATAATACTGTTTATTATAAACAGACCATTTACTTAAATATTTGTATCTATAAAAAAGAATGTATAATCCAAAAATGTCTTTGTCCATTCCAGAATATATATATATATATATATATATATATATATATATATATATATATATATATATATATATATATATATATATATATATATATATATAAAGCGCGTGGCTGAGTGGTTAGAACGTTCGCTTCCTAACCATGAAACCCGGATTTTCATGGTCGATTCCTCAGGAAGGAGACTTCCTGATGTTTTCGGTCTGAAGGGCGGACGATCCCTGCGTGCGGCACTTTTGCAAAGCGCCTGAAAACTATAGCGCACCCATGTGAGTGAATTTGCGTAGACGGAAGAGTTGGGGCCCTCGATAGCTACACTAGCATGGAGTCACACGTCATTGTGACCGAGGATATAATCTGCTGGTGTTGTTCACTGCCAGATGAGGATCGTACATATTACTGATTCTTCTTTGGATTTTATTCAGTATTTCAATGTAATTAGCAGCTGCCCCACAAAGTGAACCAATCTTATAAACAGCTCAATTGTCTTTCCATTTCCTGTGATCTGAAAAATGTCACATATATATATATATATATGTGTGTGTGTTCGTGAAATGTATATATATATATATATATATATATATATATATATATATATATATATAATTATGTATATATTATACGCGCGGTACTTATTAAAAAGTGCTGAATATCAGAGATATAGCTGCCATAAATCCAACCAAATATATATATATATATATATATATATATATATATATATATATATAGAGAGAGAGAGAGAGAGAGAGCTACTATCAATCCAACCAAATATATATATATATATATATATATATATATATATATGTGTGTAAATTCTCATACACACACACACACACACACACACACACACATATATATATATATATATATATATATATATATATATATATAATTATTTATATATTATATGCCCGGTACTTATTAGAAAGCGCTGAATATCAGAGATAACATCAATCCAAAATATATATATATATATATATATATATATATATATATATATATATATATATATATATATATATATATATATATATATATTGCGTGTGTGTGTGTTATACAAACAGGTATCTTCTCGAAAGCGCCCTCTAACTTCTGTCTTTCGTAGCCCATATTTGTTTTGCCAAATTCCCTTGTCAAGATTAACACAAGCTCGTCGTATAGAATATTGCCTGCTTTATTTTGTCTCTCTGGTGTCCAATATGTTCCGAGTGTATCTTATTTTCCAAGCCCTCTATCTTCATTGCCCTTGTCATATTCTGATTTGCCTTTCCATTTTCCTAAACCTTTTCATTTCTCCCACGGTCAGCATCCGCATCGTTCTGTCGAAACACATGTTACTTGAAGTCATGAAGAGATACTTGCAGGGACACATTTGATTAATTGATAACTCGTATATCAGAATTTTTTCGGATTTTTTTAATGTTTCTTATATGTAAACTTTGCAATAAATAAATTATACAAAAATGAAAATAACATTGCCATCTCATTTTAACAGATATATAGACCAAAATTATACATAAATATCTTGAAATACTAAAGAGTAAATGTATTCAATAAAATCACCATTGGCTTCAAGCACGGCCTCCGGACGACTTCGAAATCTATATCTCTTCTGGGCGATCTCCTGGTTTAAGTTGATGAATATATGTATGCACAGCCTGCGATTGTAAAATTGTCGTCTAAATGACTCAGAAATGAAAATAACATTGCCATCTCATTTTAACAGATGTATTTACCAAAATTGCAGAAAAATGTCTTGAAATACAAACGAGTAAATTTATTCAATATTATCGCCTTCAGACGACTTCGGAATATCCTGCATTTCTTCTGCACCATTCTCTTGTTTAATTTGGTAAATACTGCCATAATCCTTGCCTTCAGTTCTTCTTTGATGTTACATGTCGTTTTGTTGATCTGTCGCTTAACTTCCCCCGACACATAATAATCAAAAATATTGCACTTTGTTGAGTTAGGTGGCAAGATGTTAGGGGTGATGGGGTCGCAGAAATTCTCTGACAGCTATGAATATTTTCTTCTGGATGATGTCCTGTTGCAGGGTCATGTTGCCGGGCATAGCCCCTTTCCTTTACACAGGGCAACACTAACTCCTCAAGGCATTTGATGTAGGTTTCCGTGTTGAGTTTAACTCCCTGTGAGAAGATGAATGGAAGCATCACTTGTAATCGTTACAAACACCTCCATAATCACCATTAGACTCATCCAACTCTTACCGAATTATCTGCACTGTCATCAGATTGACACCCCAAACACTCTAAAATGTTCGTATTGTAGCTTCTGGAGTGAATACCAAGCAGTACATCACACATTTTTCAAATTTCTGGCGGAGTGCATTGCATGATGGTACTCTTTTCACAGAGACAGTGCCCAACTGACTATTATATTGAGCAGACGACAAAATCAAAAAATAACAAAAACTGAAAATATAATATGGCGAAAATTTACCCAACACACCCTGTAGTTATTTTCTTTAATAAAACCCATTTCCTCAAGTATCTTCTTCCTTTGTGAAGAAATTAAGAAATAGCATAAGAACAACGAGCATATCAAAAAAACATTTTCGGACAATTTTCAGGTTTGTACTTTTTTATGTAATTATTTTCTTTATATGCTTTTATAGTTATCTTGTTAGAGGAATGTAGTTTTTTGCTAAAATCAATTAAATTATCTTATCTTTTTAAACACATATCAGTTATTCAGTATATGAACATTTTTCAGCAATTCTTGGCTTTATAATATAGCAACAAAATCAATAACGTCAATTTCCAAATTCGACAATATTAAAACTGCTTTTCATTTTTATAAAATTAAAAAGAAAGAAATCCTTGCGCGTTCATGAAATATAACTTTGAGTCAGGCATTTGTTTATCAATTTCCGTTTTACATAATATAAAATATAAGTAAATAATTTTATCAGTGTTATATTCGTCATTATGTGTAATAACATGTTGGGAGTTATCAGACTGCTCAACGATAAAACCATGAAGCATCCATTTCCAGAAATCTGTCTCGCTGAATATTTGTATCTGATTTTGTTTAGAGAAATTATTTCATATCAAAGATTTTCGTAGCCCAAGACGCAACCATATATATAGAATTGAAATATTAGAAACAATCATGCAGAGATAGTTATATATATATATATATATATATATATATATATATATATATATATATATATATATATATATGATAAAAGATAAAAGGTAGAGGGTTAAAGAATGAGGTTATGTATGTGCGTAAGAGGAGGAGGAGTTAAGAAGTAAATTTTATGAGGATATGTAGGATAGATAACGGTCCATCCTAAACTTGAAGTGGTTAAGAGCCACACAAGGTAGACGTAATTTGACAACGTTATCGGAAGACGCGTAGGAATAAACAAGAAGATTATCTATCTATCTATCTATCTATCTATCTATCTATCTATCTATCTATCTATCTATCTATATATATATATATATATATATATATATATATATATATATATACCCCAAAAGTTTACGATTTCTCTCTTTTTTAATATATATATATATATATATATATATATATATATATATATATATATGTGTGTGTGAGTGTGTGTGTGTGTGTGTGTGTAAATTTTATATATATTATTTATATATTATACATGCGCTGTACATATTGGAACCGCTTAATATCAGTGATGGAGCTAACATAGATGCGTTGTTGTGAGTTTGTGACCCTGGGTTTCACGCCCTTGTGATCGTTTGACGATCGTAAGGCCTTGACAACCTGGGTCACAAACATTCATCCATCCATATATATATATATATATATATATATATATATATATATATATATATATATATATATATATACTTGTTTGTGTGTGTTTGTGCGTGTGAGAGTGTGGATTCTGCACATAATTAGGAAAAAAATATAAATATAAAAATCCTGCATCTTATATTCTGAAAAACTTGATGACATATATGTGTTGATTGTCATTAGTTTCGAACAGAACTGTATGATATAATCGAATCGATGGCTACAATAGCGACACATAATCTGCAGGCTGGCTGATGGCAAGAGCGACAATCGATGAACATAATAAAGATGATAAGTGGATAAGATCGATAAGGAACATTGGTTGATTGTCAGGAGAAATGATTTCAATAGAAGCTGACCAAGTGATTAGTGATTACTAATATCGATGTGGATGATAAAGTTGGTTTTAATATGTGGCAGTAGGAGGTCTGTCTGACCTAATTGCCGTTTGTAATTAAGATGCCTTCTATGTAAATCTTAAATAATTCACGCCAATTCGATTTTTCGCTTTAAAAACAGACTTTCCGGTTTTTTCTTATTTTTTCATGTTTTTTTTTCTTGCATTTGTCGTTTGATTTAATTGTCTCAACAATATAAATATAACCAGAAGTTGGCAGCTTATATGTCCTTTGACTTTGTTCTGACGACTCAGTGACACAATGACACCATTGTAACATACATTACACCCTTGTGCAAATTAATTGAAAAAACCACTTTAATTTCCTTTCTTTCACAACGTGGTCGGTTTTAGACCCACTAGATTGGCAGCGTCTAATCGATTTCTATTTTCCCTCAGATTAGGTCATTTGCAGTGGTGTGCAGTAATATCAATCTATTTTCGGGTCTATGATAAAAAATTTTGTCCTTGAAAAATATTGCGTCATCCGTGAATGCATCAGATTTTCATCACACCCAAACACTATTGTTTCGACTGTCGATTAGTTGCCCTAATCCATTGTCTGCGATAGACGTTACTCCAAGGGAGCGTACGAAATTGTAACGCTGCACGAACGCACTAGCAAATCTTACCAGTGAACAAATCAAAGTACTATAGATTAGCCAGTAAACTCTCTTGATTTAAATCCAATCGGGAATTTGTGATCAATCTGTAAGGAACAAATTTGTGGGATGGACATATGAAGTGCTATCATGTGCAGTCGGTCATGTTTCATCAGAGAAATTCGAAAAATTAAATAATAATGTAATCATTTTGTTTCAATTAATTTGCACAAGGGCTTAGATCGTTTGGAATTACTTCTATATTCATGACTTTGTACTCTCTGACATTCAGGTGATATTTCTTGTAATTTCCAATATAGTCCGTAGGTGTAGATCGTCCTAGTCTCACGTGACATGCTTTTGAATATCTCAGTTTACGTTAATTCGTCTTGATGACTCAAATTTATGTTCGCTCTGCTACAGACAGGGAATGAACTCACAACACTTTGGAATGGAATTTATCCAAACTTTCTATGATTTCATTCACATTTAAAATCTTTCTGATACTTCCATTTTGTAGTATTACTAGGATGAGATAAAAAAAAAATGGAAAAGGTTTATCAAACTAACACGTTTCACTTTTATTACGAGGATCATCAGAATGGTCATGTTTTGTGGGAAAAATACGAATAAATAATAGCAGAAATATTCGTTTTGTTGAAATTAATTTGCACAAGTTTGTACATCCAATAGCAACTAGTTACGTTTCGCCATCACGAAGAAGGCATTGAAATTCCACCAATCATAATGAATAGTGGTTCACTAGGGGAGATTTCCTTCCTTGATCGCCTATTGTGGGTCAAGTTCAACCCAGACCTCATATAGGCAAGACATCACTAAAGATGCTTGAAAAAAATGGTCAGTACCTTGTGCCACCCCATTTCGAAACTGACTTTATCATTGCAAGAATCAGAAAAGACCGGAAATGATGCACAACTGACATTTCTGGGATAGGGCTGCCCTTCCCAAATAGTGTTCAGATTCATCTATCCGAATTAGTGGGTGATTAAGTATTTTCTACTCCACAACACATTTCCTGAAAATGAAACACAGCAAGCTTCTCGCTATTCCATTACTATTCCCATGTTAAATGTTGTCACAATCTAAATTGCTTAGCTGTACCAGTCCTAACCTGCACAGCTGACACGCCATACAATTTATCTACCCATTGCTTTTGTTTTTCATTTGAAAGTTGGAATTTCCATGCGGATATCTTGTTCGCACAACTTCTGTGAGGATCTTTAACAGATCAATACAATGTTAACCTCTTAAAGCATAGGTTTAAAAAGTCCTTCCTACATATCCTCCTAAAATGCATTTCTTACCCCCTCCTTTTACGTTCATACAACAACCTCCTTCAGTGTCTCTCTACCTTGAGTGGCTCTTAACTTCTTTAAGTCTAGGATTGACCGTTATCTGTTCTACATATCCTCATGAACTGCAATTCTTACCTCCTCCTCTTACGTTCATGCAACAACCTCATTCAATAAAGCTCTATCTTGAGTGACTCTTAAACTTTTCATGTCTAGGGTTGAGTGCTATCTATCGTTCATATCCTCATAAACTGAACTTCTTTCCTCCTCTTCTTACGTTCATAAAACAACCTCCTTCAATTAACTTTTACCTTGAGTGGCTAACAAACGTCAATTCTTGCCTCCTCCTGTTACGCTCATACTACAAACCCATTCTGTAACCCTCTACCATGAGTGGCTCTTAGCCTCGTCATGTCTAGGATTAACCATTATCTTTCTTACATATCCTCATAGACTGTTCTTATTATATCCTTTTTTTACCTAAATACAATTGCCTCATTCAGTAAACGTCTACTGGAATTTTCTCTTAAACTCTTCACGTTTAAGTTTGACCTTTATATTTTTAATATGACTTCCCCTCAAACGATCGTACAATAACATCATTCAGTAAAAGTCTACCTTGAGTGGCTCTTAACCACTTCAAGTTTAGGATGGACCGTTATCTATCCAACATATCCTCATAAAATTTACTTCTTTCCTCCTCCTCCCCCACCTCTTATACACATAGATCAACCTCATTCTTTAAACCTCTAACTTAAGTGGCTATTTAACCTCTGCGGTTGGCCGTTATTTGCCTTACATACCCTCATAAACATTACTTCTTACCTCCACCTCAATAGCTCATACAATAACCTCATACATGAATCGTTTGACTTTCTCCCCTCTTGATCTTTTCATGCCTAGGAATAACCGTTATCTTTCTGGCATATATTCTGAAACGGTACTCTTTAACACCTTACTAGAAACACCCTCAGTCAGTCGCACTCTACCATAAGTATGGACATGGTATTGAGTGAACATTTAGTAAAAAAATCTCATATGTCTTTCTTTGTAACAGTGAGCTGCTGTGTAACATTTCGATAAAATGGCATACTAAGTAAACGTTAATTTTCCTTAAAATAATCACGCAATCATAGTCAATGATGTTTACAGAAATGAAGGCGTTTTATGGACTAAAGTAAATTATAAGGTAATTTATTCGGTGAATAGTATAGCTGCTTTGTAGAGAAAAAATATTTTATTATTATATTATTATCACTCATGAAACTTAATGCAAGAAAAATTCCGGTACGTCTTTACCTATCAATCTGCGCACCTATTCCTTTTTGCCTTTCCGGACGTAATAAGATGTCACTTGGGAGTATAAAATTGTGGTGGCAGAAGGATCATTTTGGCAGAGCTTGACGAAAGATGTGAATGTAGTGACTTTGGGTGAATGTGCCACCTGAATAGCATTTGCTTCAGTGAAGTAAACACATTGACCTTTTTCCAAATGTACTGCAAGTTGCAAAATAGCTGGGTATGTTTCAACTAGTGGGATCCCAAATATTCGCCCAAATTCCTCATTACTACGCATGTATCATCCCATTCCATACTGGGTTGTCTCATCTCGTCTATTTTCCGGTTGAAAGCTAAACATGACGGTATCTGATACCTTGTTAACGTACTTGCAAACACACTTGCTAGATTTCCCCGATTGTCACCTGATGTTATATAAACTTTAATGAAAACCCAAAATAATCTGGGCTTCTACGCATGTAAGAAAGGTATCTGTCTTTCTCAGTTTGTTTCCTTATGAAATCTCTTGTGAAACTTCAGAAATGATGAGTTGAGGTTAATGCCCCTTCCACATGTACCAAGTACCATTTTCCTTTTAACAATTTTATAGAGCTCTTTGTTGATGGATTTGATATTTCTGCCAATTTCATTTGAGTGAGTTTTTTTTAACAGCCAAAGCAGAATGTGAGCATGTGGCAATTTCCGTTTATCCCTCTTACTTGTGTATATGTCACCCTTTACGAACCCAAATGTTTTCACTTGTTTAATCAGGTCCATGAGCTTTTTCAACATGCAGCTTAAGATTCTGACAAGGAGGTCAAGTCTATCGTTAGCCTTTCAGTTCAGAAATAGACCGTCTTCAATTTCCTTCCACTTTGTGTTGCATGTAGATATTTCGAAGACTTCTGGCCTACAATAGTAGCGTAAAAAATTCATGGCAACATGCGACCTTTCATACATGTATCGAGGGTCTCCCGTAAAGTTTGATGGTAGAATGTAGAGCTGCTCAAGATTACCCGGTGCGGCATCATTGTTTATAGCATCTCCTAGATGAATGTAATTCAACGATCGCAGTTGCTTTGGATTGCTTCTAATGAAACAGGACCTCTCAGACTCCATTTTAGCAGCCATATGAACTGCATATTGATGGACGGGATCTCGAGAGTGATGAAGATGACTGAATGAGTTGCGGCACGTAATAAAATGGTGCACATAGAATATTTTACACGACTTGTTTTGTTTAAAATATCCTCATGATTGCCTTGTTTAAGATGTTTAATGCCAAAATAGTAGCTCTCTTATCCATTAACTATTTGTTAATCGGGAAGAGGGCAGAGGATACTGAAGAACATCGTAAGATCTATGAGTCTCATTAATTCTTTGAAGACTGTTGTCTCATCACTTTGGAACTGTGATTCTCTTGTTATGTTGGTCACCATGAAGAACAATCACTTTTTCATTGCAAGAGGGTTCATTAAGCCGTCCCGGATGCTGTCCAGTATGTCGCTTGTCTTCATCAATGTCAAAAGTTGTGAGTGGGAGCATTTTCCAGAGCACATTTACAAATTTTAACAGATATTTCTACACTGTATCAATAATTGCACTCTCACTGTAAGCTTGAGGCTTGTGCTAGGTGAATTAAAATTACGCCTGGCCGCTTGTTCTTCCACGCTATCAAAAAATATAACTCATGAAATTGTGGCTATTCATTTGTTAGTGGCTGTGGGAATCAATACTATGGTACAGCTGTCACTGAACTTTAAAGATGGACACGAAACTAACTTACATAATAATGTTAGCTCCGAATTAAGTCATTTGAAAAGCACAATTTTACTTTTTAATGTTTTTCAAAAAGTGTTAACTCTTGAGTGATGTCTCAAAGAAGAAGCTTCAAAGGATGTGAAGGACCTTCCAATAATAGAGTTTTGCCTTTGAGCAACACATTCAATTTCTCCTTCAAATTTCTAGGCTTCACAATTACCCGAGACTTTAGACATAGAGCCTAATGTCACTTTCTTTTCAGAAGAGTAGTCTTGCTCCGGATGATATTTAAAGGCAACACGGTGCCACTGCTCCTAGATAAGGTTAGCTTTTCTCAGTTCCTTAGTTCTGCCAAACTGTTATATTTCGTGCATTTGTTCAGGAATTTCGGGGCTCTATCAGTTTATAATATTTCATGTCTTTACTCAGAAATCTTAACTGAGCTGCTAGCAGCAAATCTAGCTGTATTAGCTGTTAGACTTTCATATCTTTGCTCAAGAGATTCTCCTCCACATCTAGCAGCAAATGTAGCTCTATTAAATTCTAGTCTTTTGCCTCTTTCCTCATGAGTCTCACCTGCTTTCTTTAAGCAATCTTAGCTCTGTTAGGCTGAAATCTTTCGTGTCTTTTCTCATAAATCTCAACTATTCTGCTGACAGCCTTCTCAGCTCTAGCAGCCTGAAATCTTCCTTCTCTTTACTCATGAGTTCAGCAGCTCTACGAGCAACGGGTTGAGCTCTGGCTATCCTAATCTCTCCTGGCCAGAAGTTTCAGCTGGTTTATGAGCAGCTGACCTACCTATTACCTTCCGAAGACTTTCATGTCTTTGATCTTGGGATTTTAAAATTTTTTTTTTAGCTTTAGACAATCTTAACTTTAACACATATTATACATAGAAGCGATTAAAAGCGTTTCTAACTCAATATCTTAGTTTTATTGCGTTTTGTATTTTACAATTCAGAGTTGATTTTCTATAAATGGCCGTTCAGTTTTAGATTGCTTGTTTTTATTATTCTTCTTTATATTTTTCGTTTTTTATTATGCCTTATTCATTAATAATTTGTTTATTTTTTATCACTTTTTTAATTATTTTTTTTAAATATATCATATTTTCTTTATAAAAAAAAAATTCGGTCGTTGTACAAACAAGCATACATACACAATTTATCGTTTATATATATATAACTTTTTAATTCGTCCAAAGAAAATTTCCAATAGCCTCGTTAATTTGTTTTGACGTTCTTCAACTTGTCGGTAAATCTCTTTGAACTCCAATTTTCTTTTAACTAAGGCGAGCGAATTTCTAATCGTCTTTTTAATTACCTAGCCCGGATTTGAAAGGAATAGGTAAAGAGAGTTATTAAAATTACGTCCGCTCGGTCGTTTAACAAACAAGCATACATAAAGACAGACAGAAAGACACAATCTTTCTTTTCTATATATAGGTAACATAATATTTTGACATTTAATTTAAGCAGAAACGGACAATACCTGATTTAAAACTATCACAATAATCAACAGATAGCCCATATCAGGCAATGAGTCGACACCTGATGATGACAAAATGGTTCTTAGTCGAAACGTTGTAATTATAATAAAATCTGTCAACGAACAATATTTCGAAATACTACAAGAATATTGACATTTACTAATTACAGGAATAAATAAACAAAGGTCAAAACTATCTGGTGTTGAATAGAAAAGTCTTGAAAAACATATCTTGTACTGTTTTAATTTCCCCTTTCATATTACTATACTGTTCTTTACATTTTAACTTTTCTGAAGAAAAACCTGCTATTCATTTAATTAGTAATCTTTCATGGAACTGGAATCTTTTCTTTTGCAGAATTCTGGTTGGTTAGTTGTTTTGCGTTTAGCGGCACATCAATCGCTAGGAGTTATTTAATGCCGAAATCAAAATATAGTAAACAATTTTATTTTAATCTATTTTGGAGATAACAATGATTTTAGTGATATAAATCTCACTAATTAAACCGTATCTGGAGAGAGAATCGATGGATACATCCATTTCCCAAAGATATTTCCGCGTAAGCGAATATAGCGGACCGAACTGGAATTGGAACTCAGCTTACCGATGACCAATTCTGAGCCATTAGACATCACAACACTCGCACATAAAAGATTTGAGCTCCAGGTGTTCCCAAGCGGTCACTCGTCTAGGCTCTAACCAGGTTCAACGTTAACTAACTTCGGTAATCGTAAGGGAAACAATGCTTGAACCCGATGTGTCCCTAAACCTAATATGAATATTGTTCAATCGTAGTGATGTGGATATAGTGTTCTCCGGGTATTCATTTGTCTATATTTACAATTTAGAATAAAGTTACATCAAGCTACATGTAAAAAAAGAAAAAAAAATCACTGGAAAATATTTAATCTTTAATACCATTATTATTTTCCACTAATTAATATACACCATCCGCACATCCAAACTTACGTTACTTGGTCTTCTCACGAGATTGCAGAGTACATTTTAATCTGAGTACATTATCTGCCAAATACGACGTATGAGTAATTTTTTTGTTTTATTATTGTAAAATATGTTAATTTCCAACATGTATGCATATTGGTAATTCCGGAACATGGACATTACATTATGACAGTATTCGTAGATATTTTTTCTTATTGGTTGATTGTGGTGATTTTTTTTATTGTAATGGCTGCCAGTTCATGTCATTGATCGTATACAAACACTAATATATCTTCCTTTTATTTTACGTGTCTCTTCATGACTCGCTAGAATTTCCTGTGACTTTTAGTTCCTAATATTTTTTGTCTTTTTCACATTACACTAAATTGCACCATCCACACCTCAAAAATTACAGCAATGGAACTTGCAACGCGATCGCACATCTAAGTAGTGGCCAAATTCCACGTTGCTTAACTTCGATAGAATTCTAGAACAACCATAATCAGAAGGTAAAATATCTGCCAAATACGACGTATGAGTAATAGTTTTGCGTGGTCACTAAAGAAACATCCGGTCGTTTCATCCTCTTTCCTTTTCCCTTAACACACTCCGGAAACTTGTTGTCCACGACGACATTCATCTAGCCTAATAATTTGGTCTTCCGGATTAACACGCTTTCATTCTCAGCACAGAAGAACATCAATTCCTTTGAAAGAAAACCGGTATTTCACGCACTTTGTGATTCATTTCGAACGTACAACAGCATTTGCATCCCACTTTGTTATATCGTATCTATCAACTCCCGTCACATTTTATTTAAGAACTATATTATTTTGTTTAGTATTTTAAGAAAATTGTGCACAGTTTTAAAATGTGTAAACCACCAATCAAATTTCTAGTATAACGTCTTATTTAATGAAAAAAATAAAACTATATCAAATCAGATCGTACGATCTCCAAATATTCCTTTTCTTCACTGACTATGGGGTTTGGTGAAATATAATGAAGTGATTAAAAGTGGAATCGCAGAGTTGAGTTCCAATTCCCGTCAGGTTCGTCACATTAAATTATGCGGAAAAATACCTTCGGAAAATGTATGAATCCACCCCTTCTACGTATCAGTATATCAATATCATATTAAAAATTTTTTTTACAATTCAAACTTATTTTCTTCCTCGAAGTAACTTGCAGAGGTTTGATAAGCTTCAAAAAACCGTTTACTCAAATTAAATACCAAAGACATTACCGATAACATACATCTTTTCAGCTTTTTATAGTGTGTATCCTGTGTACGAAAATAGTTCGGACTTTTAGGCTAAACACTTTGAGCTGTGATCACAGTTTTTCCGGTGGTAGAGAAAAAAGGCGTAATGCCCAACCACCGGTTGAACAGTGCTACAGAAAAATGACTTGCTGACCAGCCACCGGTTGAACAGTGCTACAGAAAAATTTTGAACAGTGCGACAGAAAATGACTTGCTGACCAGCCACCGGTTGAACAGTGCGACAGAAAAATTGACCAGCCACCGGTTGAACAGTGCTACAGAAAAATGACTTGCTGACCAGCCACCGTTGAACAGTGCGACAGAAAAAATGATTTTTGTTGAACAGTTTGACTTGCTGACCAGCCATTGCTACAGAAAATGACTTGCTGACCATTTGAACAGTGCGACAGAAAAATGACATGTTGAACAGTGCTACAGAAAATGATTGACCAGCCACCGTTGAACAGTGCTACAGAAAATGACTTGCTGACCAGCCACACCGTTGAACCAGAAAAATGACTTGCTGACCAGCCACCGGTTGAACAGTATTACAGAAAAATGACTTGCTGACCAGCCACCGTTTGAACAGTGCGACAGAAAAATGACTTTTTTTGCGACAGAAAATGACTTGCTGACCAGCCACCGTTGAAAAGTGCTACAGAAAATGACTTGCTGACCAGCCACCGTTGAACAGTGCTACAGAAAAATGACTTGCTGTCAGAAAATTGACCAGCCAACGGTTGAACAGTGCTACAGAAAATGACTTGCTGACCAGCCACCGGTTGAACAGTGCTACAGAAAAATGACTTTGACCAGCCTTTTGCGACAGAAAATTTTGACCAGCCACCGTTGAACAGTGCTACAGAAAAATCTTGCTGACCAGCCACCGTTGAACAGTGCTACAGAAAATGACTTGCTGACCAGCCACCGTTGAAAAAGTGCTACAGAAAATGATTTGCTGACCAGCCACCGTTGAACAGTGCTAAAGAAAATGACTTTCTACAGAAAATGACTTGCTGACCAGCCACCGGTTGAATAGTGCTACAGAAAATGACTTTGACCAGCCACCGGTTGAACAGTGCTACAGAAAATGACTTGCTGACCAGCCACCGGTTGAACAGTGCTACAGAAAAAATGACTTGCTGACCAGCCACCGGTTGAATGCTACAGAAAAATGACTTGCTGATAAGCCACCGTTGAACAGTGCGACAGAAAAATGACTTGCTGACCAGCCACCGTTGAAAAGTGCTACAGAAAATGACTTGCTGACCAGCCACCGGTTGAACAGTGCTACAGAAAAATGACTTGCTGACCAGCCACCGTTGAAAAGTGCTACAGAAAATGACTTGCTTGAACAGTTACAGAAAATGACTTGCTGACCAGCCATTGAACAGTGCGACAGAAAATGACTTGCTGACCAGCCACCGGTTGAACAGTGCTACAGAAAAATGACTTGCTGACCAGCCACCGGTTGAAAAGTGCTACAGAAAAATGACTTGCTGACCAGCCACCGGTTGAACAGTGCTACAGAAAAATGACTTGCTGACCAGCCACCGTTGAAAAGTGCTACAGAAAATGACTTGCTGACCAGCCACCGTTGAACAGTGCCACAGAAAAATGACTTGCTGACCAGCCACCGGTTGAACAGTGCGACAGAAAAATGGTGACCAGCCACGGTTGAAAAGTGCTACAGAAAAACATCGGTTGAACAGTTTGACTTGCTGACCAGCCACGGTTTGACCAGCCAATCGGGTTGAACAAAAATGACTTGCTGACCAGCCACCGGTTGAACAGTGCTACAGAAAAAAATGACTTGCTGACCAGCCACCGTTGAACAGTGCTACAGAAAATGACTTGCTGACCAGCCACCGGTTGAACAGTGCTACAGAAAATGACTTGCTGACCAGCCACCGGTTGAACAGTGCTACAGAAAATGACTTGCTGACCAGCCACCGTTGAACATACAGAAAAATGACTTGCTGACCAGCCACCGTTGAACAGTGCTACAGAAAAAATGATTGACCAGCCACCGGTTGAACAGTGCGACAGAAAAATGACTTGCTGACCAGCCACCGGTTGAACAGTGCGACAGAAAAATGACTTGCTGACCAGCCACCGGTTCAGAAAAAATGACTTGCTGACCAGCCACCGTTGAACAGTGCGACAGAAAATGACTTGCTGACCAGCCACCGTTGAAAAGTGCTACAGAAAAATGACTTGCTGACCAGCCACCGTTGAACAGTGCGACAGAAAAATTTGCTGACCAGCCACCGTTGAACAGTGCGACAGAAAAATGACTTTTGACCAGCCACCGTTGAAAAGTGCTACAGAAAAATGACTTGCTGACCAGCCACCGTTTACAGAAAATGACTTGCTGACCAGCCACCGGTTGAACAGTGCTACAGAAAATGACTTGCTGACCAGCCACCGGTTGAACAGTGCTACAGAAAAATGACTTTGACCAGCCACCGGTTTAAAAGTGCTTGACCAGCCACCGGTTGAACAGTGCTACAGAAAAAATGACTTGCTGACCAGCCACCGTTGAAACAGTGCGACAGAAAAATGACTTGCTGACCAGCACCGGTTGAACAGTGCTACAGAAAAATGACTTGCTGACCAGCCACCGGTTGAACAGTTATTTTGAAAAGTGCTACAGAAAAATGTTTGACCAGCCACCGTTGAACAGTGCTACAGAAAAAACTTGCTGACCAGCCATTGCTACAGAAAATGACTTGCTGAAGCCACCGTTGAACATCAGAAAAATTTGCTGACCAGCCACCGGTTGAAAAGTGCTACAGAAAATGACTTGCTGACCAACGTCTTGATTTGACCAGCCACCGGTTGAAAAAAGAAAAATGACTTGCTGACCAGCCATGGGTTGAAAAGTGCTACAGAAAAAATGACCAGCCACCGGTTGAACAGTGCTACAGAAAATGACTGCTGACCAGCCACCGGTTGAACCTTGCGACAGAAAATGACTTGTTGACCAGCCACCGTTGAACAGTGCTACAGAACAAAAATGACTGACCAGCCACCGGTTGAACAGTGCTACAGAAAAATGACTTGCTGGTTTGGTTGAAAATACAGAAAAAATGACCAGCCAGTTGAACATTACAGAAAAATGACTTGCTGACCAATCGCAGAAAATGACTTTGACCAGCCACCAGTTGAACAGTGCGACAGAAAATGACTTGCTGACCAGCCACCGGTTGAACAGGTTCGTGACCAGCCACCCGGTTGAAAAGTTACAGAAAAATGACTTGCTGACCAGCCACCGGTTATATACAGAAAAATGACCTTCGTTGAAAAGTGCTACAGAAAAAAATGACTTGCTGACCAGCCACCGTTTACAGAAAAATGACTTGCTGACCAGCCACCGGTTGAACAGTCTACAGAAAATGACTTGCTGACCAGCCACCGTTGAACAGTGCTACAGAAAAATGACTTGCTGACCAGCCACCGTTGAACAGTGCTACAGAAAATTTTTGACCAGCCACCACAGAAAATTCTGACCAACCGTTGAACAGTGCTACAGAAAAATTGACCAGCCACCGTTGAACCGACAGAAAATGACTTGCTGACCAGCCACCGTTGAACAACAGAAAAATGACTTGCTGACCAGGTTTTACAGATGACCAGCCACCGGTTGAAAAGTTACAGAAAATGAACCAGCCACCGTTACAGAAAAATGACTTGCTGACCAGCCACCGGTTGAAATGCTACAGAAAAATGACTTGCTGACCAGCCACCGGGTTGAACAGTGCGACAGAAAAATTGACCAGCCACCGTTGAACAGTTACAGAAAATGATGACCAACCGTTGAACAGTGCTACAGAAAAATCTTTTGACCAGCCACCGCTTTTGAACAGTGCGACAGAAAATGACTTGCTGACCAGCCACCGTTGAAAAGTTCAGAAAAATGACTTGCTGACCAGCCACCGTTGAACAGTGCTACAGAAAATGACTTTGTACGTTGAACAGTGCTACAGAAAAATGATTTTTGACCAGCCACCGGTTGAACAGTGCGACAGAAAAATGATTTGCTGACCAGCCACCGTTGAACAGTGCTACAGAAAAATGACTTGCTGACCAGCCACCGTTGAAAAGTGCTACAGAAAATGACTTTGACCAGCCACCGTTGAACAGTGCTACAGAAAAATGACTTGCTGAAGCCACCGGTTGAACAGTGCTACAGAAAAATGACTTGCTGACCAGCCACCGTTGAACAGTGCTACAGAAAATGAGTGCTGACCAGCCACCGGTTGAACAGTGCTACAGAAAAATGACTTGCTGACCAGCCACCGGTTGAACAGTGCGACAGAAAAATGACTTGCTGACCAGCCACCGGTTGAACAGTGCTACAGAAAAATGACTTGCTGACCAGCCACCGGTTGAAAAGTGCTACAGAAAAATGACTTGCTGACCAGCCACCGGTTGAACAGTGCTACAGAAAAATGACTTGCTGACCAGCCACCGGTTGAACAGTGCGACAGAAAAATGACTTGCTGACCAGCCACCGTTGAACAGTGCTACAGAAAAATGACTTGCTGACCAATTGCGACAGAAAATGATTTGCTGACCAGCCATTTTGACTTGCTGACCAGCCACCGGTTGATCTGACAAGCCACCGTTGAAAAGTGCTACAGAAAAATGACTTGCTGACCAGCCACCTTGAACAATTGTGGCCAGCCACCGTTGAACAGTGCTACAGAAAATGATGACCAGCCACCGTTGAAAAGTTACAGAAAAATGACTTGCTGACCAGCCACCGTTGAACAGTTACAGAAAATGACTTGCTGACCAGTCTACAGAAAAAATGACTTGCTGACCAGCCACCGTTGAACAGTGCTACAGAAAATGACTTTGTGACCAGCCACCGGTTGAACAGTGCGACAGAAAAATGACTTGCTGACCAGCCACCGTTGAACAGTGCTACAGAAAATGGTGACCAGCCACCGGTTGAAAAGTGCTACAGAAAAATGGCTGACCAGCCACCGTTGAACAGTGCTACAGAAAAATGACTTGCTGACCAGCCACCGGTTGAAAAAGTGCTACAGAAAAATGACTTGCTGTTGCGACACAAAATGATTTGAAAAATACAGAAAAATGACTTGCTGACCAGCCACCGTTGAACATACAGAAAAATGGTGACCAGCCATGCTACAGAAAAATGACTTGCTGACCAGTTTGAACAGTGCTACAGAAAATTATGACCAGGTTGAATTTACAGAAAATGACTTGCTGACCAGCCACCGTTTGCGACAGAAAATGACTTGCTGACCAGCCACCGTTGAAAAGTGCTACAGAAAAATGACTTGCTGACCAGCCACCGGTTGCCATTATTCGCAGAAAAAATGATAGAACAAAAAAATTCTTCGGTTGAACCCTTGCTGACCAGCCATGAACAGGACGAAAAATGGCTGACCAGCCACCGATGAACAGTGCTACAGAAAATGACTTCTCCAAAATTTCTTGTGACCAGCCACCGTTTCATTGTTCTTATTGAAAAATTTTTGACCAGCCATTTTGACTTTGACCAGCCACCGTTGAACAGTGCTACTTGACCAGCCACGGTTGAACAGTGCGACAGAAAAATTACAGAAAAATGACTTTTGACCAGCCACCGGTTGAAAAGTGCTACAGAAAAATGGCTTTGACCAGCCACCGGTTGAAAAGTGCTACAGAAAAATGGCTTGATGATCAGCCACCGGTTGAACGTCTGGTAAACACTTGTAATTATTTTAAAATCTACCCTGAAATAAAATTTTGAAAAGGCAGAAAGTTTAAAATTACAGGAATGGGACAAATAATTCTTAATGTATGACCAAAGGCCGGTAAAGCTGTGGTCAGGACAAAACTTGCAAGATATAGTTAATTTAAGAAATATGGCCATTATATTATGGTCGCCATCGTAGTTTTTTCTTTTTATGGGTTGATTTTGGTGTGGGTTTCACTCTTGGCTGCCATTATTCGCATAGAACAAAAAATATATGAATATATATATATATGCTCGCCAAAATTTCTTATATATGTTCTTATTGTTTTTATTTTTATTTTTCTTATTTGTTCTAAACTTTTTCCAGGAATTCTTATCAAAAATTAAAAAAAAATACCATACATAACATGTATTATATATACACAATATATATATATATACGTATTTTTATATATATATATATATATATATATATATATAATCTTGTTTTTATTTTATGAAAAATTGGACAGAAAAATAAATTTAATAAATAAAAAAATAAAAAAAATCAAACAAACCGTTAACAGGGGAGAAAAATGAAGAAAAATAGAAAATACTAAAAGCATGCGTGCTGCTTGAAAATAATCAATCGGCACTGTAATGTCTAGCCAAAGAAAAAATACCGACAGAGTAATCTAAGTTAAAACATAAAAGTGCTCAATAGACTAAGTATAGCAAAAATTATTTTCAAGCGGCCTGGATGATTTTAGGTTTATATATATATATATATATATATATATATATATATATATATATATATATATATATATATATATATAAGGCTATTGAAGTGACGTCAATGCCCACTTTTTTTTATTTTATATTTACACACTCTATATCTCTGATATGGAGGACTTTGTCCCATAAGTATAGCATATCTTAAAACTATATTTCATCATATATATATATATATATATATATATATATATATATATATATATATATATATATATGTGTGTGTGTGTGTGTGTGTGTGTGTGTGTGTATTCAAACAGTGTTATATTAGTTAATCTATCTATCTATATTGGTTTTTTTTTTTATTTTCAATCTGTTAGATCTAGACTAAAAGTTTTTTTGACTGCTTTTACATTTACTTCTAGTGGGAAATAACCATTCACCACCTTATATAATCGTTTTTTTTTATACATAAATCCGCATCTTGAAGGACATACGCCCAAATCTGCTTCTTATTGATGCTAGAGTCCAAACCCGAATTCTTACCTAGAAAATAATTTTAGGAAGCGAGTTTTTACCCAGATATGTATGTATATATTTTAAGAATAACATTGAATATAAATATTATTAAGTAAACATATTGATGAAAACATTACCTTGAAAACCTATTTTTTGCTCGCAAATTCCATAGTGCGCTCATGAAAGGGAATGCTTGTTTCTCTGACTTTATATAGGCGTCTACGACAAAATATGTTTCTATATATGTTTAAATGTGTTTTCGTCGTCTTTTATAGCCTTTGTTGACTCATATTTTATTTTATCGGACCGCATGTGTTTGTAATCGTGTGTATTTTTGTGCGCGTTTAAGCATAAGAGATTTTGTGTTTTTCATTTTTATATTTTGCGCGCGCAAAAGAGAACGCGCTTTTAATATGTATGCATAAAAAAAAACCTTCATGTTCTGACAAATTTTTTTTAGATGTTTTCCCGGTCGTCTCTAACGTGTTGCGAAAATAGCTTCAATTTTATACGTTTTGCATAATATTTTGTACTGTTTGAAAATGCCTGAATTCATCTAAGTAGTAATGTGAATATTGTATTTCATTGATGTTCGTTTTTTATTTTTTTTTATTTTTTACATAAGTAAATCGTAGATACATTTGGAGACGTTGCTTCTTATTACGTTTTGGTTACCATATTTGAGCTGCCCAGGACACATTTTCTCTGAACAGCAAATATACGCGATTTAAAATATTACTCGTTTCCAAACTGAAAATAAGAATTAATTCAAATTATATTATAATTTGTGTCTATGTCTCCGATGGTGGTATTATGATTATTTATATTGTTAGCATTATTCGGACTGTTATCCTCATTTTCAATGACGTATTCGAAGTCGCCACGAAAGGAGGTATGGTGAGCAATGGATAGCGGCTCGTATATAGGAATCGGACAGCCGAGTTCAAATTCCCGTCGAATCCATTACACTCATTTACATGATAATGCCTTTCGGAAAGGATCCTCTTCTTCTCCCGACCCCCAGCATCTCAGACCGGTTTCTATAGCCTTGGTCTATCGCAGTAAGAAATAGCAACCTACTGCCTCGTGTAGGTTGCCATTTTATCCTCAGTCAGTTATGTCATTACGTTTATCAAGTATGGCACATAACTGACTGACAATATATGAATTGTACATCACGGAAATACTGCATTCTAGCAATGTACAGAATTTAGTAACATAGGAAAAGAAATAATCTAATACAAAAAAAATAATACAAAATATATCAGATAATAATCAATTGAAACATAAGATGATGATGCCTGTATTTGCGCTCCAATAATAATAAAAAATAAACGATTTTTCGAGGAAACCGTGTTAAATAAAACAGTTAACAAGATTCAATTAAGTTACCCCTAAAATGCGTTGATTTAAATATTTAAAAAAAGAAGAAGAGGATTCTGGGTGATATTAAAATGGATATCGGCGCATTTTCAAGGGAGCTAGTCATTAAATATTACGCCTTATTTGTTCATTTATTAAATGATATTTAATTATTTATTTGGATGTGCGGTTGGTGTAACTGCTAACGACTTGGTCCGAATATTGAGTTCGAATATCATTCGTGATCGTTGGATTCACTTTCACACAGATATGCCAAGGAAATCTGTCAATCACCCTTTTTTCTCACTCACTATGGGTTAAATAGTAGAGGAGACCGGATTTTACAAATTTGGCCCGCAGCAGGTTGAGTAGAAAAAATACCCTGAACTCGCAAGCGAGGGAACACATGGTCAGGTAGGAGAAGGAAAAAATTCGGCAGAAAACCAATGTTTCCTCAGAGTAGAATGATTAGCCGTGGTAATAGCCAACTTAGCACGTGAAGCAATCTTACGTGCCAGGAGTTACCGGGTAGTTAAAAATAATATTTAATTTGCATATGGGTAAAAAACATCTGAATTCAGAAAATACATCTCTACTTTACTTAGTAAACCTACATTAGCGAATTTTTTGATTATTTTTTAGTGTCAATTCACCCAATAAAATGCTCAAGTACCAATAATATAGAGTTTACTCAGTGAGATTTTTTCATAGGAGGAGTAAGGCTTAAATAAGAGAGTATTATTAGAAAAAGTAGGATAGTGTTCCTAAATTTAAAGAGATCGTAATTACCAAGGGAGTATACTTTCGGGAGTTAACTCCACAAATTAACGGTTCTGGTGAAGAAGCTGTCTTAGCGGAAATTGTTTTTATCAAAATAATACGAAGACAATTTAGAATGGAAATGTTTCCAAATGTGTACAAGAGGCTGGCATAAATTTTCACGATCTAAAATCCCAATGGGTCACAGTGCTATCATATTCTTCTAAAATCTTTTACTTAATAGTTTTGTGTATGGTAATTCGTTCCATCTGTCCCTGCTATTGAGGCAGACCTCACGGTCGACAGACACCTCTGATCATGGTTCCGAAAGAATTACATATATATATATATATATATATATATATATATATATATATATATATATATATATGGAGGAGGAGTAACCAAAAAGTATAAGTTGAAATATATTTTCGGCATTCAAAGGTTGACATATTTTGGCACAGGCGGAAGCTATTCAATGTCAACACCGTGACGGATGCATTGAGTTCTCGGTTTCTGCTCGGCGGGTGACCCTTCCAAAAATAGCCAAATTCTGGTGGGACTAGGCAGAGGGGAATTGTGTCTGATCATTAAGACAAAGCAACCCGAAGTAGGAAAAGAGGAATGCGATGGCATGTTAGCTTTGATGCTTATAACTAACTTTACTATTCGCTATCTCTGTTCAACACACACACACACACACACACACACACACACATATATATATATATATATATATATATATATATATATATATATATATATATATATATATATATATATATATATATATATATATATATGTATGCATGTATGCGTGAGTGTGGGAAGGAGTCCGTGCATGAAAGTGTGTGTCTATATATTCAAATATCAAGAAGGGAAATAATGGTTTGCTTAAGGTAAACATTATTTTTGTTTCTTTTTAAAAGTATACTTACTATCTACTTATTTACCATGTTCAAGCATGCCAATAATTCCGTTATTATATATATATATATATATATATATATATATATATATATATATATATTATAAATTAATTGATTTAAAATATGTTTTTGTTTCACACAGTTCCAAACCATGTTTCAAAAATAGAAGCTAAAACCCAGAATTTAATTTTGCAATTAAATTAAAAGCATTAGTTCCATTTCATCTTCAAGCGAATTTTGAGTAACTTTTAAAAATTACCGGGTTTTAAAGACACAGCTAAAATCACGTTTCCATGGTTACAGAATATTCTACATAAATTGAACAAGGGTTCTTTTTCTTTTATATATATATATATATATATATATATATATATATATATATATATATATATATATATATATATATACACAGATAGATAGATAGATATATTGCGTATGTTTTGGCAGCATGTTTTAAACAAGACCTATATCATTAAATAATTAAGACAAGATTTGTCTATTTTTAATTGGATCCTCTCTTAATTACATACAAGATATTTCATATCCTTATAAAAGGAAGAAAGAAAATTCCAATTTTGATCCATATTCATTTCATCCGAGTACTTTCGAGATTAACCCAGTGGCATCATCAGTGTCTCGGCTTTCCGAAGAAAGACAAAACTAGTGTAAATCATTTAAGGATGTATCTCTTTTCATATGGTGGGCAAAAATATCATTTTTTAATGACAGCTTCATAAAAGATTACTGTCAAATAGACAATATATATATATATATATATATATATATATATATGTATATATATATATATATATATATATATATATATATATATATATATATATATATATATATATATATATATATATATATATATATATATAATTAAAAAACGACTACAAGGTACTGTGGTTGAATTTTTTTCTAATAAAAGGATAAAAATAAAAAAATCATTATTTAAAAAAAGGAAAAAATCAAAAACTCGATATCAACTCTGAGCACGGACCGAATTTCCTGACCGCATTTGGAAAATATAGCTTAAAGTGCTAGGATATATAAAATATTTTATATAATTTACATCCAGAAAAGGAATAAAGTTATAAGAAAACACTGAAAAATTAAATAAAACACTTAATCAGTGTGCAATGTCGGACATTACATTTCTAATGACACTATATATATATATATATATATATTTAGTTGGATAGATGTGAGTTTGTGACCCTGGGATTCACGGTTTGAAACCCAGGGTCATAAACTCACATCTATCCAACGAAATATGTTAGCTCTATCTCTGATATTGAGCGCTTTTTAATAAGTACTGCGCATATAATATATTAATAATTATACATATATATATATATATTTATTTATAATTATATACACTTTTCACACGCACACACACACAATTATATATATATATATATATATATATATATATATATATATATATATATATATAATAAGAAAAGCACAAATTAAAGCAAATGACAAGATTTTCCATGAACTTAACAATTTCTATAATAAAAATCTAAAAGATAGTGCCTACAAAAGCCTAAAACTAACTTATATAAAAAATGAAAATAGAAAGCATAGAAAAAACAGAAATAGAAAAATAATTTGGCTTACGCCCCCACACAACCAAATTGTAAAGAACAAATTGGGACAAAAATTCCTCCCATTAATATTCAAGCATTTTCCTAGTGAAAGTAAACTAAGCACTATTTTTAATAAAAATACATTAAAATTAAGTTACAGCTGTACTGAAAACTTAGAAAATAATTATTAAGAAACATAATGCTAATATCTTAAATAAACACTTATACCAGAAACAAAATATTTTAGACAATAGAAAAATAAAAATAAAAACAGATGAAGATAAACAAAAATTATATAACTGTAAAAACACTCACAACTGTCCTCTACAAAATAAATGTTGCACGGAATCATTAGTATACCAATGCAATATCTCTTCTATTGAAAATTTTGATAACATAAAAATCTAAGCCATGAGTTCCTAAAATGTTTCAACCAACATCAATGTTCATTTAGGATAAATAAATATAGAAATCAAACGTCTCACACAAAGTACTTCTTACACCTAGAAGAATCCAATAAAACACCTACAGTAAAATGGAAGGTAATAAGAAAAGATAGAATATGTAGGTCATTAAATGACCCATACATAAAAACTATATATTACTAAGTTTATAAAAAATTATATATTCACTGAATTAGAGATATGAAATAGCTATCTTTTGCCGCCATTGTTAAAAACTTTCCATAAATAGTATTTAAAAATAATATTTAAAAATAAGATTAAGATCTATGACCTAGTAATATACATACTTATATTTGTTATGAAAAAAATTTTATACTATAAGTAATTCTATTATATATAATTGTATTAAAACGAAATATAGTCTATTAAAATTAAGAGTGAAAATATTTTAAAATTGTAGTTAAATAAAACGAATTATAACTTAAACATCTTTTAAAATTGTAGGTAAATAAAACGTATTCTAACCTAAACATCTCTCTCAAAGTTCTTCAAGGACGTAAAAGAATCCAATAAAACACCTACAGCAAAGTGAAATTAATAAGAAAAGCAAGAATATGTAGGCCATTAAATGACCCATGTACTTAGTACATACATGAGAAGCTATATATTAGTAAGTTTATAAAAAAAATAAAAAATACATTTTACTGAATCAGAGAAATGAATTGCCTATTTTTTGCCGTCATTGTCATAAATTTTCCTTAAATAATATTTAAAAATAAAATTTAAAAAGTATGAAAAAAAAATGTGACCTGGTAATATACATACTTATACTTGATATGAAAAATAATTTTATATACGTTAAGTAATTCTAGCACATTTACTTGTTTTAAAAGGAAATATAGTCTATTAAAATTTAAAAGTGGAAATATTTTAAAATTGTAGTTAAATAAAACGAATCCTATCTAAACATCTTTTAAAATTATAGTTAAACAAATCGTATTCTAACCTAAAAATTTCTCTCAAAGTACGTCAAGCACTAAAAAGAATCCAATAAAACATCTACAAAACACCTATGAAATTAATAAGAAAAGCTAGAATATGTAGGCAATTAAATGACCCATGTCCTTTGTACATACATGAGAAACTATATATTAATAAGTTTATAAAAAAAATTTAGTTTAATTTCAGAGAAATGAATTAGCTATTTTTTGCCGTCATTGTCATAAATTTTCCTTACAAAAATATTTAAAAATAAATTTTTTAAAAAAATGTGGCCTGGTAATATATATACTTATACTTCCTATGAAAAAATAATTTTATATACTGTAAGTAATTCTAGTACATTTAATTGATTTGAAAAGAAATATAGTCTATTAAAAATTAAAAGTGAAAATATTTTAACATTGTTGCTAAATAAAACGTATTAAAAACTAAACATACTCAAAGATCTCTAAGTATACAAATAGAAAAAAGCCCTAGGAATTTTTTGCCGTTAACAATAAAACTTTAAAAAAACAAAACAGACGACATGCATTTAACGGATGTCAGAATCCGTTGAAAAATACACCGCTACCCCTACATAAACATAAAACCTTTTTCGAACGTAACTAATAACTGATGCAGCAAAAGTTAATAAAAATGAACACCTAACCACCCCTTGTCTGGATGAATGGTTTTCTCTGTATCCTTGGAATCAGTGAATTATGAATTTTTGCCGTGCCTTTAAAACTCAGTAAATTTTTAAAAAATAAGTTTCTCCAAAATTCGCTTGAGGATGAAATGGAACTAATGTTTTTAATTTAATTACAAAATTAAATTCGAAGCTTTCAGCGTCAATTTTTGAAACATGGTTAATAATGTGTATCGAAAAAACATATTTTAAATCAGTTAATTTAATATTACATATATATATATATA
>CAHIKZ030001189.1:302500-375000 GCA_903632075.3 Acanthosepion pharaonis
TGTTACCATTGTTGTTGTGAACGTAGAACGACGAACGTCGGGGTTGCCATTATTGTAGCGATAGTGTTACCAATATTCAACTTTGGCTAGGAAAGGCGGGATTAAGGACAATGCGTGGACGCAATGCAATTTATATTTGACGTAAATAGCACATAGTCTAAAATACAAAACTGAACGGAATGATTTCAAAACATAATAATTGAATTTATTAATGTTTGATATACATGCATGCGAACAAAAAATGTAGGACAGAGTCGTGTCCCTTTGATTAGGTATTAGTTGTACCTGAGATCATATTAAAAGGAAGTAATATTAAACTGTTATTTAGAAGAATAAAGTTTGGATTTATGAGTTGTAAAGTTGGTAAAAGTTCAGAAGTGATTTCGGAGTTCGTACTTGGCGTTAATGTTGGTAATTGTCTTTAACGTCTGATCGCAATGGTTAAGACGGGAGTTCTTGAAGGTTACATCTTGGCACTTGGTAATAAGGAATGAGACGTGCGAGAGAGAGAGGGAGAGATATATGAATAGAAAGAAAACTCAAGGGAGTTTACACGTGTTGGGTTTATATAATGGTCGTGTAGCACGTGGGGAGGCTCCAAGCATATGATATGGAAAACAGATTGGGCGCGTGCAGGCGGTTTGATTGGTCGGAACTGACCAATCACCAAGCTAGATTGAAGGTGATTGACCAATGAAAACTTGTTATATATTTGTAAGACTGCGATGGTGAAAATTATAGGAGCAATTGTGCATTTCCTAGCAGGGATTAACTAGGTTGTTGTGGAAGAGTCCACAAAGCCACAAAATTTTATGGAGCATTGGGCAATATTTGCTTATGTTACCCAGAACGTCCTTAAACTTTTGACTACAAGTTACCGTACACTGCGGTTGTCTGTTGCTTCTGAGAATTTTACTTTTTGTGTGTGTGTAATGTCCCAACTGACAGAAATTAATTTCAAATGAAGTGGAATTAGACTTTCGATTAGGTACTGTTACATGCAAAATCTTTTCTACAAGAGCTGCCGTGAAGGAAATTTGCGATATTAAAAGTCTCAGTCAGTCAGTCAGTCAAAGGTCTTAATATGGTACAGACGTTTCAGCTCCGGAGATCTTACCTTTGACGATCAACCAGGTTCCGGGCGATCATCAGTCTTTGACGGCGATGCTTTAGTGACAGTTAGATGCTGTGCAAGTAGTCGTGATCTTAACGAAAGGTGTTGGAGTGTCATCTCCTCAAACTGTTCTGAACCGATTGCATCAAATTGATTTTGTTCGCAAGATTTCCCAACTAGATCCAGATGACCTCACCGAAGCACAGGCTGCCCGTAGAATAGACATTTGCAGCCAACTTCTCAATAACACAATAGACGACCAATTCTGGAGGCGAATTGTCGCATCAGATGAGAAGAGGCTGTACTTGGTTAATGAAGAACGGGAGGGGAAATGATGGACTTTGTTTTGGTGTTGCTCCATAAAGATATGTTTTTTTTCCTTTCTGTTTTCTAAGTGAGTAAGGACTTTCTGGCCAACTTAGTATTTTTAATATATCTAGTGAATCATTCAACAATGTATTTCACTTCATTGTTTACGACTGTCGTGAGCATGACGATGAACTACATCTGCATCCAGGGTAAGACGATAAACTACGTCCAGCAGCAAGGCCTCTGATCAGGAGTCTTGAGGAGCGTGGAACCACCTCTTCATTGCTGGTGTTACCAGGTTCATCCTGACCCGGGTAGTAACACCTGTTATGGTCCCAGCTATGGGTAAAGAGTTAACACCGAAACTGAGGTAAAAAGCATTATGAATGTGTAAAACTAGGTTCTAATACCAGAAATACTTTGTAAAAAAATTATTACAAGGAATAAATTTTTGAAGAAGAAAAACTATTACAAGCAATACGTTTTTTTGAAAAAAAATAAAAAAAAATATTACCAGCAATACATTTTTTTAAAAATTATATTATCAGCTATAGATTTTTAAGGAAAAAAAAATATTAACAAAAATAGGTTTTTGACAAAACAAAAATATTACCAGGACAAAAAAATTGACAGCATTAAATGACATATTGAGGTTTATATGCCTTAAACCAAACCAAACCAAACCAAACCAACGATCCGCTAACTTATCAATAACTCGACGATAGAAATAACTAGGTTTTGATTCGAGAAATTCATCAAGCACCGTTTTAAGATCCACATCATTGTTGAACGAAACACTCCCTGAAAGTGTAAGAAAGCAACCAAAAAGGGCAATAGTCTAAAGGGTGTAAATCAGGAGAATATGGTGGGTGTGGATGAACTTACCAATAGATCACTTTAATTGCGTGTTCAGTAACGTTAGCGACATGAGCGGAGCATTGTCATGTAGAATAATTATACTGGATCGCCAGTCAGGTTTTCTGAGCAGAATTGCCTTCTGGAGCCTGTTCATTTGTTCAACATACAGATTAGAATTTGCTTGTTTTAAAGCATTTCATAGTAAATTCCTTCATTTTTAATCCCATCAAGCGCAGATCATTGGCCTGCGTGGTCGAAGTATTGATTTGCTTGGGTGTGTTTTTTGAGACTCACCCATTCTTTTCGCCGCTTCATATTTACGCTATCACGCTATTTTTCGTCTCCGGTGATAATATCGTAAAGGAATCTTTCTTTTATATCCTGGTGTCGAGCAAGAAACCTGGCGGCAATGTAGGAGCGCTGGACTTTGTTTCTCTTGATCAATGCTTGTGGTAGACATGCATTGTGTTGCTGGAATTTCCCATTGAGTGAAGATGAAGAGCGACAGTAATATGAGGACAAAGCATGTCTTTCCAGCTGAATTTCTATCTATTTGTTCAACATACAGCTTAGCCTTGGCCGTTTGGATCTACACCTTAACTATTGAGTGAAGATGACGAATGTCAGTTGCAGGAGATGTTGGTGTTACAAATCCATGACGGTCGTCTTCGAGTATAGAATCCAGAGGTTGGCAGTGAATATTTCGGAGACAGTAGGAAAGCGTAGTTCAGGTTCGCAGTCGATATCGTAGCAGAGCGTAGTTCTTCCTTCTGGCATCTTCGTCTCCCAAGTTGGTACTGGTCATTCCGGTAGGGTAAACAGGGATGGCCGCCTTTATACACGACGGATACAATGTTCTGCGGCTTCTGATTGGTCAACCTTCTATTGGTAGACTATAAAGGGAATTAAGTCATTTTGACTAACTCACTTGTTACATATATATCCAAAAAAACTGTAACAGTTTTGCATCTCCTGATCCACTTCCCGAGTTTTTAATCGTGGTTCTTCTTTTATCAATGCGTGTAATTTTTTTCTTGACAAACTGAAAAGGTCGTCAGATCGTGGAAAATCTGTGTGTTCGAACTTCCCTTCCTTGCTACGCGAAACCATTTTTGTGCTGTTCTGTCGGTAATGACGTCATCTCTGTACACAGCAGAAATGTCTTGAACAACTTTGGTAGCTTTGTAACCTCCAGTAAAATCAATGAGATGTCGAAAGATCTCATTATTGTCTACTTTGGATTTCATCTAAAAAGGGTGTCTAAACTGAAACAAGATAGAATAACGTTAGAAAAAAGTTTCACGAGATTACTTGAGTTACTAAGAACCAAAAAAAGATCAAATATTCTTCGAGATCATTCGCAAAACACCAGAAAAAAAACGGATGAACATAAGTAAGAACCCGATAGAATAAGCTGAGATATGATTAGTAATATTATCGACATTTCAGTAAACATTCCCACATTTTCTTATATACGAGGTAAGATGAAACGATATCGGAAATGTTGCTATGGTAACGGCGCTAAAGTGCGTAAATAGAAGAAGTTTCGTTTAGATTAAGCTTGAAATCTACCGCGCACAGAGTTATATACATTCTCGCTCACTTCCGTTGTTTACAGCTGAGCTGGGTAGGAAAGGGTGTAGAATATAGTGTTCTCACCACACCACAGCGATTCCTTCAGTGACCATGGATTTTGACCAAGAAAATATTCCCCATGTCCAACAAACAACATATTCCCCAGATTAGACGCCTTGCAACATTTTACTTGTCAAAAATCAAAGCCCACTTTAAAGGAAGACTTTTTGAAGACATCGAGGAAAGCTAAAAGAATTCGACTAGGCAACTGCCTGCTCTCCCAAGAATTCCAGGAATGATTTCACCAATGAAAATTAAGCTGGGTAAAGTGTGTGAATTTAGAAATGGGACTATTTCGAAGAAGATTAAATGCTTAATTGATATGTGTTGTAGTTTAATTTTTATAGCAGCACGATACTGTTTTATCAGATCACGTATATGCTTAAGCCCAGTTTTGAAATGTAATTGAATAACCAAAGAACTGACGAATTGGGGTAAAATCTAAAACCTAAAAAAATATGATTAGAAAAGTTTGTAGTAACATTTCGAATATATATACAGGATGCGATGGGTAAATTATCGCCATTTTATATTTATGATTTCGCACTTGAATTCAATTGAGATATTTTGAACGAATTTACTCTTTAATATTTCAAGATATGTTTGTGTAATTTCGGTAAATATATCTGTTAAAATGAGATGTCATTGTTATTTTAATTTTTGCATAATTTAGTCGACAATTTATCCATCGCACAATGTAAACTGCTATACATCGACTTTTGGCACGGCGTGGTGTATTACGTATTTACTTTTTTTTTTATTTCGCATATTTGGAGTCATTCAAAAGCTGACTAACAAATGCGGCCAGGAATTTCACTCTTAATATTTGGTTTACTGCGTAGAGTTTTATTTTTGATATAAAACAATCACAGCATCAAACCATAGTTGTAAATAACCATCCGTTACCCAATCCTTGTTTGCAATTGTTATTTCCGTGTGCATAAGTGTTAGTTTGTATATTGTTACTTACGTCAATGTATTACACAATAATTACTGTTTTTTTCTATAGTATACAATTCAATTTGATTACTTCCACATGATGTTGTGTTCGCTCAGCTCACAAAAGAAACGAAAACTGCTGCTTGTCTTTCGACTTACACCTCGCGCATCCAGCGAAGAAAAAATAACATTGTACACGTTAACGTACATTGTCAGTTTGCACATCTGAAAGCACTTTCTTCTGGTGTAAATGTATTTTCCAGTGCTTGACTCCCTAAGTGTCCGAGACAGTTTTCTTTGCCAATGTCAGTTATAAATAGAAGAAAAAAAAACAACTAAAGAGCAACAAAACACAGAGGTTTGAAGTATTCGCCAACAATACACAGATGAAACGAAACAAGCAAATATGAACAAATGAGATTAACAAGATGACGTATACGATATGCTAGGATGAGATCTGTTATCTTTTCCTTAATGAACGGCTATTATGATTTCTGGTCGCTTCTTTCACGATATTGTCCGTAAAATGGCCTTTAGGCTTAAAATGTCTTACCGCCATTTTTTTAAAATGTCATGTTATATACCGAATGAAATAACGGTTCTTTTACTTAAATCTCCTTGTAAAAATAGTGGCAAAGTTTACATTTTTTTCTTCCAAGCTTTTGAATTCAGAATATAATACTCCTTGCTGCGCTGCTACCCACAGCTATAGAGCCAAGTTTAGTGTAATTGTTATCTCATAGCTGGAGGGCGAAAAGGACTGATTCGTAGTTTTAACATTGGTATGAAAGTGAAAGCAAAACACAAGACAGTCGCCGTTACCAATTTACGCTGGCATCGCACATTGAGTGCTGGTGTTAATAAAATATTGCACGATGTAAAATAACAAAGCTAGAAATTATACTTTAATAATAAATATATTTTTTTCCTCATCGGTAGCACAAGACTAAGATTCTTGCCCATGTATCATTATTATTATAAATGATGGATTCTCCCGCTAATTTTGATATATGTGGATCCTACAATTCAGTTTTTATGTTTGTGTCGTATATGATGTTTCAAGCTCGCTAGTGAGCTGCATACAAGTCCACTTATTGTACATTAGTGTGGATCTCAGGACATAGCAATAGGAATATTTGCTAACACTTTTCACCGTTATCTTTCGTTTCTTAGCCGGTTAATACGATATATATATATATATATATATATATATATATATATATATAATTTGACACAAATGTAAAAGACGGAAAAGAATATAAATTCTAACGTTCATAACATTAATTTAAAATACATAAGAACATCATCCCTATAGAGCCCTATACCATTTAAACCATTATCTTCATATTCTGTGAGGTTGTACAATAAAAACAATCCAACTAAATCAGAAAACTCTGCAGAATCCAATGATCTCATTTTTTATGTCGAAATTATCAGATGAATTTTTAATCCACTGTTCCTTATCATGGATTAGGACTGATCTTCTACAGTTCGAAATAATGTTAATTTCATCCTTCGAAATGTCTGTAGAAACTTCAGCAAATTCCAGTGCTAATTGAAATAGTTCTTTAGAGATGGAGGGATAAAAATCCATGATATCAAATTGGATGAAAGTGCAATTCTTTTTGTCTTTAATGTTCCTGAACCAATTGATAACTTTATAATTACCACTCCATTGCATAAAATCCTGTCGTTTTTTTATTTGTAGATTGACACGTTCTACGATCAATTTACATATTCTAACAATCTCCGATCTAGTTGGATTAATAATTCTAGTGGGTAATGTACTTTGAAATTCAGGTTTGTGATCTTTTAATAACACATAAGCTTCCTTAGAAGTAACTTTGGCTAACCTATCACTGAATTTCAACTTGTCAGTGATTTGTTTAGCCGAAAGTTGTTAGTGTTAACCACCTGATAATACGCCTTTAGACATTGAAAAAATATCCATTTTTGTCGTGGTAAATTGCATGTTTCCTAGATAACAGAATATATATATATATATATATATATATATATATATATATATATATATATATATATATATATATATCAATTGTCAAATCAGCTAAATCACTTAAACATTTCTTGGTTAATTGAATAGTTACTAATTTATATTATTAACAACATTACAATGCATAATTTATTATTCTTTTATTTATAATTTTTTTAACTAAATGAAATATTTATTATTTATTATTTTATAAAAAATAAATATGAAAGAATTATTTTGTCTTTTTTTTTTTAGATGATGTATTGCAATTACTTACACTATTTACATTACTGTTGTACTGTTGCACTCATCTTCATTGCCACATTTACGACATTTCGACCGCTGTACGCTCCGGCCTCCTTCAGGTGATTTGAATTTTGAACTGAATACTTTATTCCGTCTATCATTATAGATTTGATCTAGTTACGCGTGCCATCCCTCTTCCAGGTGTCTCAGTGTGAGTTATCTCCCTTTAACTCGTCTCTTCAAGTTTTTTTTTTGCCTCTGTTCTAGACAGGTATTGAACTCACAAATCTTTGGGTCAAGAATCAAGATTTAAACAGCGCTTTTATCCACGGGGCCATGTGTCCTCAACGTGAATAAAACTTGGAGAATTGAGTCTAAGGGAAATAACTGAAACTGAGATATACGACTAAAACTTCGTGAATATAAAAACGAAAATCAGAACTACAGTTCGAACAGTATAAATAGTGTAAATGCATTAAAAAATATCTGGAATAAATAAAAGTCAAATAAAGACATAAAAATGTGTAATTGTAATTATAACTTTTGAAAAAAAAAGAAGCATTTTCTGGCCATTTCTTTTATTCGATCTCGCTAAATATATTCGTTAAATTAGTTTTACAGCATCACTTCTTCTGAACTAAACATTATTTTAATTTCAAGTTTTAAGTTAGCGTTTTTGCTCAATATTTTGAGTGTTTAATTTGAGTGTTTGTCTCCTTATATTGGATGGTGAATGCTTCTCTCTGTAAATTGACGTAAAGTCTGTAATTTTTACCGCGAAATTCTATGTATTACGTATCATTCAATCAAGATAACAATTATAAAATAAACATAAGAAAATTAAAATAGGACGTGAATGAGGAATAACCAAAACAAAGGTTGAAAATAAAATGATAATCTTTATGAAAACAACAATATACAATACTCGGCAGCGGAGTGAAGTAGGTACACCACTGCTAATGGTGAACTACTTAGACACTATATTACTCCTTTACATGGTGTTCAACGTATTTATGAGGATTGGGGCATACCCATTAGAGCTCATATATAACAAAAATAAACTTATAAGAAAATGTATTATGTCCGGAAATGTAATGTTTTTTTTTTTTTTTTAATTCTACAGAGAGTTCAGTATAAAAGAGGCTAATTTATTCTTCGAGTAAATATACCAGCTCTAATTGATCTGAAACTTCGTCACTCTAAAATCCCACATCTGAATGTTATGAATTTCTGTATCTGGTGTATACACCTAAATCACTTGAAAAAACCGTCATCGATATTGGTTCATTGATATGTTTTATGGTGTAGAGTGGTCGTTACATGATCAAGTATAACTCAAGACTTCAATGTTAAGTAAACAGTATTTAATTACAATCGCAAATAAATACTTAAAAAGAACAAAGAAATTAAAAGTCAACCATTTCAGAGAATACATTGTTAGCAGCACTGCTCGGGTTAATATCCGGTAAATTCTAAATTTAAACCCAAATCATCGACGCCCAATAGTTCACAATAAGTCGACTGGATAGTTTCACTCAATAGTCATTCACTAATCACTTATTAGGCTGACACCGCTATTTATACACCTGTTGGAAATGATATATTCCAAAGTCAAGAGGGTCACGATCGAATCTCGGGTTTGGTAGTTATTCATTTCCTTCCTATATGAGAGTCTTGCATTGGAATTCCTCTTGAAATTATCCGTCAAGTTATTGCCTCATGATTAACATTCTTACAACTTTGTGTTGAGCATCCAGGAAAACATATCGTACTTCTACGATGATTGTTCACTTTGCGCATGAATAACAATTTTCATTCTGAATTTAACGCTTTCTACTGAGCACCCTGTAGTTTTGACCCGCAGATTTGCCCCAGCGTATATTTTAATTTAGATAGAGGACATTTTGTTACTCCAGTCGTTTCATTAGACGGTGAGGACCAAAATATAATTATGCTTTTAAAGACAGCTGTTTCTATTGAGAAAGTTTTTTTACCATGCTGTAATCTAAGGACACGGTCAGTGTCTTTATACAGCGTGTGGTAAAAATACCTTGCACATAAAGGCAGCGTGTGGTAAAAATACTTTGCACATAACTACAGACTGCCTAGTAAAAAAGAAGCCAATATATTCTTCGAGAAAATAACACCAGCTTTAATTGGTCAATCTCTGTAGACCTATAAAAACCCTGATCTGAATGTTATGATTTACTGTATCGGGAGTATATTCCTAACTCACTTTCAAAACCATTGTCGTGACATCGTCGATGATGATTTATTGAAGGGGAACATAACTGTATCTTGGAATGAAACTCCTCTTGACACTATCAACAAAACTATTGCCTCCTGGTTAACATCCTTGCAATTTGGTGTTAAACATCCAGGCAAACATATCGTACATCTACGATGATTGTTCAGTTTGTGTATGAATCTTGATAGCTAAATAAATTTCTTTTTGAATTTAACGCTTTTTACTGGCACTCTGTAGAAGAAAACATTGACAATAATGTCTTACGATTATGCGGAATGTATTTCTGGGAGAGAAATATTTCTGCGGCAACCTATAGTTTTCATAAACCAGAATTTTTACTCAATCATGGAATATTTTATAACAGTAAGTATAAAACAAGATACATTTTATTAAAAAAAAATAATTTTCTAAACTTTACTATTTAAATAATAATTGCCAACTAACATTTATTTTACCATGCACTAATCTAAGAACACCGTCAGTGTCTTTATACAGGGTGCGGTGGAAATACCTTTCACATAATAGTAAGACATTAACTACAGACTGCATAGTAAAAAAGAAGCCAAAATATTCTTCGAGAAAATAACACCAGCTTTAATTGGTCCATTTCTGTGGACCTCTAAAAGCCCTAATCTGAATGTTATGATTTACTGTATCTGGAGTATATTCCTAACTCACTTTCAAAACCATTGTCGTGACATCGTCGATAGTGATTTATTGAAGGGGAACATAACTGTATCTTGGAATGAAACTCCTCTTGATATCATCAACAAAACTATTGCCTCCTGGTTAACACCCTTGCAATTTTGTGTTAAACATTCAGGCAAACATATCGTACATCTACGATTATTGTTCAGTTTGTGTATGAGTCATGATAACTAAATAAATTTCTTTTTGAATGTAACGCTTTTTAATGACCATCTTGTATATTCTACAGATATTTTGTCTATAAATGTATGAATGATGATATTCTCATAATTATTTAATTATAAGATGTTGAATAATGCTGCATTATAACTGGTTTCCATAATTTCATAATTTTGCAAATATAAAAGTAATCTTGTAAATAAATAATCTAACAATTAAATAATATATACTATCCATGAAGTTATTAAAATTCTAAACATAGCCTTTTAAAATAATAAACACTCCCGAAGGCTGGAGGCGTAGGAGTACAGAATAAATAACGCAAGGAATAGTTTGTTAATTTGGAAGTCTCCAATACTAAACTACTCTCTATTTATTGGCACTGAGAACGCTTTCTATACTCGTTGCGCATGGCTAATGATAAACTCCAGGAGGCGGATATGGCGCTTTCTTGAATAAACACCATCCGCTGTCATGAAGTGGAAAGATTATATTGAATCATTTGCTAAGGTTTCTACTGATTTGTCGTGCTAGACAATTCTTCTTGCCCGAAATAATCTTGTATTTCTATGAGTCTACCATTCCTCTATGCCTTTAATATTGCTACCACATACGGTTTGGTGTCCAGGCTATGTATTTAGACATCTTGAAAAAAAAAACAAAAAAAAAAAAAACAAAGAAGAATCAATGGCATTGGTATCGCTCTGGCATCTCGATTTCAGTCATTTTCCCACTGCCGTCTTATAACGTTTCTATAAATAATTTCATTGGCTTTCATTTATGGTACCCAGACTGAATGGATTTGGGCGCAATGCTAGATTGGCAGTTAGGTCACATCATTTCAGAGTTGAAAAACATACATGTAACCGTACTTTCTATGTATGTTTGTTTGTGATTGTGAGGGTTTGTGTGTGTTTGCGTGACGGTGAGTGTGTTTGCGTGTGTATTCGTGCGTGCGGAATTGTGTTTGTGTGTGTGAATGCGTTTCTGCATGTGTGTCTATGTATGTGCGCATGTTTGTGCGTGTGAGTGTTTGTGTGTGCGTAAGCGAATAACGAAATAAAAAAAATCAAAATATAATTACATAATCGTATATGAAGTAAAGTATATTTGGATTATTTTTCAGAAGTTTTCTCATGCTTTTCTCGAACTATTAAAAGAATTTGCATAATCCCGCCTTGAGATGGTAAATATATTCTTAACCAGAATAGCAATGATTTTTTTTTCAATATTTAATGTGATCGGTCGAATTAATTTTATGAGTGGCCTTTTTATTTTCATATCTTAATGACTATGGACGAATGCAAATACAGTCGCAGATATACTATGCTCTCATTTATGTTCATGTACTAGAAGGAACATTCTTGACCAAGATTCAGCTAAATGCCATACGTCATACACGATTAGACGATCGTGTTTCTCTCATTTCATATCTGACTAGGCAGATGATTTTCCAGCGGTTTGCTCTCTGACACTGCGGTAGACTGGTTGCCAACCAAGGCTATAGAATCCAGCTTGTCCTGCTATTCAACATATAGCTAGATGAGAGAAGTAGATTCTTACATTTCCCAAAGGTATTTGTTCGTAAATGAATATAACGAACCCAACCGGATTTCGAACTCGGCTGTGACACCATTTGGGAAGCAGAGAAAAGGAAGAAAAGAAGGGAAAGAAATGAAATTTTGATAGTGACAAATGGTGACAGGTTTTATTGCCATTGCAGAAAATTCTAAATAGAAAAAAATTGACTGTGTCGTGGTGGCGAACTTATATTATCGGGAATAGATAACAGCCACTTGGTGCTGGCGAAAATTTAATTGACAAATTCCAGATCGGCTAGCTAAACTCCGGGACAGAATGGATAACAGCCACTTGTTGCTGGCGAAAATCTAATTGACAAATTCCAGATAAATAGATAAACATTTAAATGTTTCACAGGAATGCCTGACCACCCACAAGCTAAAGAAAACAAAGGAAAATAGGTTAAGTTTTTGTCGAGGGAAAGATATCGTTAGACAAGGTCTGGGTTTTGTTAGAATGTAGCGATAAGAGCGAAACAATATTATCGGAGAGGTTGGCCGTATTTGCTGGACGACCTCCCACACTGATAACTGGCGAAAATCTGACTGACGAAGTCCAGATGAGAATTGAGGTTATCACACTACTGGTCGCATTGTTCTGTTGGCGGCCAGAGAAGAAGAGAGAATAGAAAAGAAAAGAAGGAAAGGAAATCGAAAAAAAAGAGGAGATAATTCTTTTCTTCTTTGAGCAAGATATTTTTTTAAGAAACAAGGCTAGTCTGGTCACGTCCACACTGTTGATCGACCATTGGATGAATGTTAACGAGAGACAGGCGGAGGTGATCATGTGATGCAGAGGAGGAGGCCTGCTACTACTCCTTAGAGAGGATAGGTATAAGATGTTACTGCAAAGAAGTGGGAGGATCGTTGACACCCTCTGAAGGTAGGGGTAAGAGAAGACTTCCAAAAATGGAAATAATAAATTTTTCCTGACCGAAAACAAAAGAAGGGGATTGTGGATTTGGAATTATCAAGGAACCTCAGACCCCGACGAACCCACACCGGTTTGGGTCGGCGTCCATATAAGCAAAGTCGCAACAAGCGAAAATGAGAGAGTTTCCCAGTTCAGTCCAGTTCGGATCAACTTCCAGTTCGCAGTTGAAGTGGGTCCCGCCTCGCACTAGCTGACTTGAAAGATTCGCGCAACTTCCGAACTCACCTTCAATCCAAGAACAATTTATTTTTGAAGAGCGACTTAGATCCATACCACCAAAATAAGTTTTACGACTATCGCCTGAAGACACACCAAGAACCAATTTCTTAAAGAACAGACAACTTAAGATGTTAAAACTCACCTAACAAAAACAACGTGTCACAATCCATATAGCGGATCGGGAGATATACGTAGTTCTATGTATCCAGCAACTAGATATAAAGTATTATTATCCTTTTTTTGATACCTTGAACTTTTGAGTTATTATTTTATTTCTTTTACACATATTTGTGCGATACCACCCTCATTTGAACTCAACTTGCATTTCGTCTGATCAATTCACTACGTGGGTAGGCGGACTGGAGATCAACGCAGTTACTTTGGTAACCAGACGTTGGAAGCGAGTTGGGAACGACGAGGCTGATATCGGATCTGACCAGATTCCCATCCGAATCACCAAAAGGTTAGGGACGTCACATGGGCTCTCCAATTTCTCATTCCGAATCTCAATCCATTATACTTCACCGCACATCAGGAGGCATGTCATCCTTCCCAAAATTGAAATAGACCAATCACCAAAATTCTGGAGAGTACGATGAACCAATATAACTTTTTTTTTACTGGCTATATTTAAATGAAGTCATAACAGAGATTATCTGCATGAGATTTAAAATCCATATTTGATTGTTTTTTGCCAACTTTCACATCACTAGATTTATCACTTTCACTTCAATAAATGTTTCCGATCCTTCCAAAAAAAAACAAATATGACATTTAGATGTTTTCTGATCATTTGGAGGATTGAAAGGAACCAACTTTTGAAATAATGTTTTTTTTTAATTACCTTGAAGAGGGCTTCTCTTGCTCGACATTTTACATGAAAAATTAAGCACTCAATTGTCTTTTTGAAAATGTTTTGATATGCTTGCAAAAAGTAATTAAAATGTTAATTAAGAAATGTATGTCCTATTTTTCCGATTGTTCTTTTGGAATTTCAATTTCGTCTTTTTCGTAGAATTTCAATTTTAAATGAAATGGATCCAAAAAGCAAAGTTAACATCCTCGCCTGTTTTTGTCTTTAGATTTTTTAACTAATTTAAGTTTGTGATTTTTTATTCAATTTTCTATTAAATGTCCACTTATTTAGGGAGCACAATAAAAGCTAAAAAAAAAATTTTAATGTAAAAAAAAATTGATGAGTCAGGAAATGGAGTTTAAAAAATGCGAAAAATGAAAAAAAAAATGGGAACAGAACATATTTTTTTAAACAAATACAAAAGAAAAGAAAAATCCGTTTAAAACGAAAGTTATTTAAACGTTTTCACATTTCGAGAAGCCTTTTACTTCAGAATTTGAATTTATTTTCTGTCTTTCTAAAATTTAAAATTAAATGAGAACATCAACACTAGCTTGCTTTTTTTACTTCTCCACGCCGAAATCTTTCAGTTTTTAAAATTGGTTTGAAATGAAATCGATTAAGGGCGTAGGAATTAGCGAATTAATGTTTTCAAAATTTCATTCTGGAAAAGGAAAAAATGGGGAATTAGTTACTATCGTCAAATGGAAAAAAGAAATGTTAATAAAACGTGAGGACAAGAAATATTCATTAGGTACCAAAAGAAATGTGGATGAAATAAATACTAATTCGTGTGTCTCAAAAGTCTCTGAATTTAGTTCTTATCCTTATTAAATAAAGCTTATATTATCTATCATAAATTACAATGAGAAAGGCACAGAAAAAATATATATATATAAAGACGGAGAAATATAGTTTTAATGTGTGCTATATTTATAGGAAAAAGTGCTCACTATCAGAAATAGTGCGTATGTAAATGTAAATATAAAAGTGAACATTGAAGTCAACACTCAGAGGCGACAGGAAGCCTGACGATTGAATCCAGCATGAAACAGCTTGTCTCCTCTGAGTGTTGACTTCATTGTTCACTTATATATATATATATATATATATATATATATATATATATATATATATATAATAATAATAATAATAGTGGTCAATATACATATCAAAGAGAAGTTAAAGAGGAGTTAAATAACAGTATAAATGAGTAAGATCTCACTCATTTAAACCGTTATTTAACTCCTCTTTTTAAAACTTCTGTTAAATTTTAAATCCCCACCTTCACATTTAGGCCTTCCTGTTCTTCTTTCTTCTATTAAACCCTTTCTCAAAAGCTTTGATACATTTTTCTCTGTCACAATTGTTTCCCACTCCCACACATACACTCTCAATAAATTTTTCTTTTTATACCAGGAGTTATATTTTCCGATTTCTTTTTGAATTTGTAGGTCTGATTAATTGGATCGTCATTACGATTCCAATGTAATAAATTGTATACATAAATTATTAGTGTTTGAGACTTTTATATTATTTTCATACTTTGTCCTGTACATAGAGTTCTACATGGATTCTATCGTCTTGGGAATTTATATATATAAATAGGCACGGTGGCATAATGGATAGCGACTTGGATTGAGGGATGAGAGAGGCGAGTTTGAATTCCATTCGAATGCATTACATTCACGTATGTACTAATAACCTTTGGGAAGGTTTGAATCGTCTTCTTCTCCCTCCGGCTATGGGTAAATAGCAGGGCAGACTGGGTTCTATAGCCTTGGATAACAACTAGCCTATGAGAAGGACAACTCTGAATTCAAAACCTGCGGAGGGTCGTTTGGGGACCTTGTGGCACGTAGTGCACCTGGTCTCTCTGATCGGCACTCGGAACCGATCTGCTTGAAGAGAGAGTCGAATGTATATATATATATATATATATATATATATATATATATATATATATATATATGTGTGTGTGTGTGTGTGTGTGTGTGTGTGTGTGTGTGTGTGTGTGAAAATAGTGAAGTCAACACTCAACACTCTAGGCGACAGGCTCTTTCATGCTGAACGCAATCGTCAGGCGCCCAGCATAAAAAACAGCCTGTCACCTCTGAGTGTTGACTTCAATGTCCACTTTTATATTTATATTTATATACGCTCTAGCTCTGATATTGACCACTTTATCCCATAGATATAGCACACTTTAAAAACTATATATATATATATATATATATATATATATATATATATATATATATATATGTCAGGACACACTGTTAACATTTCTTTATAGAAACGGTTAAGAGTAGTGGAACGTGATATGGAAAAAAAAAACCTGCGCGTAATTCTGAAAATACAGGTTAAATACAACATCATTGTTAAGTATTTCATTGTCTCTCGTTATAAATCCTGTGTCTGTCGGAGATTGAGATATAAGCTTGTCAGTTTCCCCAGACATTCGCAGTTCACAACAACCTAACTGCAAATCTTACATAATGCACAAGCAAGGAAAGGAGAAATATCACCGTAGTCATTCATATTTTCCAAAAACCATTCGAGAAGCTGTGAGACGTCTAATAACGAGCTGCTGTCTAGAAGAAGGAAAACTCACCAGAAAACCTACGCCCATCACATCTCACCTTCCGACCGTCCATTGTTATTGAAATAATATGTCACTCCTTAATAGGATGTGCGGATGGTTTAACGGATAACGTCTTGGAATGCGAAATAAGAGAGAAGAGTTCGATTTCCAGTGGAACTTATGTTAACTTAAAAGATAATCTATCGCAGATAGATATGACTACCTACTGCGGGAATGTCTTTTGCTTAAGGAATCATGAATCGAAAGAAACTGGACTGCCTAAGCATTTTTCGCGTATGGCACTTAACTGACTGTATCCTTAATTCTAACTTTAAAGACTTTATGGTGCAGTCATGGGAATTATTTCACTCTTCTGCGTCAAACTGTGAAATTCTCCCAGATTTTCTTTGGAAAAAGCAATCCATGGAGGGATGATTTATCTATGCATATTATCCATAATTGTTCTTTATACTCTCGGCCTTGTGCCACATCTAAGCCACGCTTAAAAATCACAATAGTTTTCCTTCTTCAAAAAGCGAATAAACAGATCGTTAAAATGATAACTAAAAATGTAACGCACCAAGCCACATACAAATACGGTCAGTCTTGTAAACGCTATTTCCTTGGAATCCAATTTGCATGGCATTGGGTTGGAAAGGTATTTCAGAAGACAGGAACAATTGAATGAGACACAAAAGAAGACTAAAAGAGAAAGGGGGGGATTTGATGATCAAAATGAAGGAATCTGACGAAACTGCTGTGAGTTTCGTTTCACGAGGAAAAATGACTTGATTTTCGATGGCGGCAAAATATTGGATTATGGAGGCGGCGTTGTAGAAGGGAAGACTTGTGTATTTGCTTTGGTAGGATTCAGTAAATGAAAATGGATGAAATCTAAACCCATAAAGTTATAAAGGAAATTGATTTTTGAAAGGATGAAGAGGATAAGAGGGAATAGGTGAGTCGAAAAGAATGATTAAAATGAAGAAGAAGAAGAAGAAGAAGAAGAAGAAGAAGAAGAAGAAGAAGAAGAAGAAGTTATAAAATTATATAAATAAAAGTGAAATCTCGGGTGGAGAAAACTCTAAATATTTGATTATATATATATATATATATATATATATATATATATATATTTTCTCTTGGAAATTTGATACGATTTACCATTTTCTATCTATCTATATATCTATCTATCTATCTCTCTCTCTCTCTCTCTCTCTCTCTCTCTCTCTCTCTCTCTCTCTCTCTATATATATATATATATATATATATATATATATATATATATATATATAATAAAAAGGCTTAAACACTAATATTCTATGGTCATAATTTATTCCATTGGAATCGTGAATACGATCCAATTCATCAAACCTACAAATTCAAAAAGAATGTATGTGTATTCAAATTTCCTACCACTAATATTATATATATATATATTTTATTTAAATTATTTGCTCTGGATTTACATTGAGCTCTCTGGATTTTATCCTCCTTAGGTTTACCCATACGGATTACCTAGTTTTTTATAAACTATATATATATATATATATATATATATATATATATATATATATATATAAAATGTATGTGTATATTTACCACTTTAACAACAGCAAAAAAGCTATTCAAGAATATGAAGGATCTTATTGAAAATAAGTAGACAACACATGTCTAATTTTTTTTAACAAAACCTGTCTGAATGAAAACATGCTGCTGAAATACACTCACATATATGTGTGTGAGTGCGTGTGTCTGTGTGTATGTGAGCGTATCTGTGCATGTTCGTATGTGTGTGTAAACGTTCAGTTTTCAGTCTTCAATGAAATGAACATATGGCATTTTATGCCATGGCTATTTCTGGTAGGATCCCTGTGAATATTCGGTATTGTGGTACATTGTTTAAATGCTGATTAACATGTTGTGGTAATTCAGTCAATTGTAAGAATGAACGAGTCGTCAATCACATGAGCCTGGTGTAGAATTGTAAGTGATGACCAGCCATTCCTTGCATCCCCTCCAATATTGCCCACAAATTAATTTCAAAACTTTAATTAAATAAATATTTTTCAATCCGTAACGTATTCTTTAATTAGCATGGTCTACTACATTATTTTGCGTTGATTGGCAACCAATATAAGAGAAGGACACATCTGAATTCAAAATTTGCGAATGGCTGTTTGAAGATTTCCCTGCACAATCTGCATCATTTTTCTTTTATCATTTCTTTGAAATTCAGGCTCCCGTACAATCACCGAAGTTAAGCAACATCGAGTCTGGTCAGTATGTAAATTCGTGACTGCTTGGAAATATCAGGTGTTGCCATCTTGAATGTATGTGTCGTGTAATGTATAAATGACGAGGAATTTCTGCAGTCTCTTTTCTTTGTTTGATGTGATCGGTTCGGTTCTGATAGGAACCCTGTTCCATGAGCCAAAATATCCCCAGTCAAGAAATCACAAATGTGATCAATAATGAAAGTAACGTTTTGATTTGGTTTGTTTAATGGCATATCAACCTCCTCATGAGTCATTTAATGGCGAAATTTAATTTTCTTGGGAGATTTGTTATTTTTTCTATCAAGATCTATTGTTGTTTATTACTTCTAAAATCTATTTCTAGAATTTTTTAATATCAAAATACATTGTAGAATTTCTTTTAATATCAAAATATATTTCTAGAATTTTTTAATATCAAAATATGTTTCTAGAATTTTTAATATCAAAATCTATTGATATATTTTTTTAATATCAAAATATATTTCTAGAATTTTTAATATCAAAATCTATTGCCAGAATTTTTATTATTAAACTATTTTGCTAGAATTTTTTTAATATTGAAAGCTATTGCTAGAACATTTTATTATTAAAATCAATTGCTATAAGTTTTAGTATTAAAATCTATTGCTAGAATTGTTTAGTATTAAAATCTATTGACAATCTTTTATTATTAATATCCATTGCTGGAAGTTTTTTCTATTAAAATCTATTGATGGAATTTTTTTCTTAAAATCTATTGATTGAATATATATTTTTTTTTACTATTGAAATATATTTCTGGAAATTTTTACTATAAAGTTGTTATTGAGCAATCAAAGTAGAAGAAACCTCAAGCCGGAGCATGTAACCCAGACGCCGGGAAATGGTTGCAGCGGTACCCAACCTTTTTTTTTCGTCACTGACCTGTGCCATGCAAGACATTTTTTTGCAACAGGCCAGGTGAATAAGGGATCAGTGTACGTTACGTGCTTCACAAAATATAAGAACCAAAAAAAAAAAAAGAAAAACAACAAAACTCGATATTATAGAATATAATCAATATAATATCTACCTGCCCATGACAAGCTACGCATGAAAGAACAGGTTACTTGTTTTCAACCCAGATTTGTGGTCATAGGATAGATAGATAGATGATGATGATGGTGGTGATGAAGCTGCTGCTGCTGATGATGATGGTGGTGATGATGATGGTGATGATGATGATGGTGATGATGAAATAATAAACGAGGGGAAGAAAGAAAAAGAAATAAATAAAGAAAGAAAGAAAGAAAGAAAAAGAAAGAAAGAAAGAAAGAAAGAAAGAAAAAGAAAGAAAGAAATCAAATGAGAATTAAGCGGATAATACGAAGCAAGATAACAACTGATATATTAAATAGAAACGGAATGTGATGACAAAAATGACATAGGTGCAAATGAGAGGAAGAAAAAAAAACTATGTTGAAGACAGGAAGGAAAGCAATAAGATGAAGAGAAACAAATATCAATCATGAAAAAAATGAATCATTAAAGACAATGAGTGTCTACAAAAAATGGAAAATCCACGTATAAAGAACTCCGAAGAGGACGAAGAAAGGGAACAAATAAAGAACAATGATAGCGAAGAAAAATATTGAGAGAAAGAAGAAAGAAAAAAAAAAAAGAAGAAAAGATAACCTTTTTTTTAAAGTGAATACAATGAAGAAAAAGCAAATCGGGGAGGGGGGAGATAAAGTAAAACGGATTAAATATAGTATCACAAATGAACAGAGAAGACACACGTTTCGCAACAAAGGAAAATTTCTCAAGAGGAAGTGACACACTCTGATGGCTGGGAGATAAAAAAAAAAAAACATAACACCGATGAAGACAGTCGTGAGGATTTTATGAAAACAGAAATATGAAATACAATTGAAAAGAGAACATGCATGCGCCCCTGGAAAAAAAAAAAAAAGATTTCAATTCTCAAGAGAGAGTGACAGTTAGAAATATTCAAGAAAGAGACGGAAGACGACAGCATTGTCGAGGTTGGTGACAGAAATAATATCAAAGGAAAAGAAGATACATGGACCTTCGAAAAAAAAATGACGCAATACGCAAAGAGAAAACAGCTAGAGAGATGCGAGAGGAATACAAGAGACGACAGCAATGTCGAGTTTGATAAAATAGGAAATAGAAAAATTAAATTGCAAAAAGTCATTTTTAGCGAGAACAAATTGAAGCTACATGACAAATAAGACAAACAAACAGATCTTAACCATAAATTGAGATAGCCTTAACGTCTTTTTGTTATTACAGCTTGATTTAAATTATTTTCATTTCGTATGAACGAAATATGTTCTTCTGTTATTTCTTTCACACTTTTTTCTTTCTTTCTTTTCTATCGATTAATTTTATTTTTTTCTACTATTTTATGTTTTTTTTCTTATGAAACAAGGTGTTAAACCTTGGCTTAAATAGGAATCTGTTGCATTTCAGATCCCAATGAATATGTAAATGTATAAAATGCTCATTTTGACGATCATAAAGGCTGAACAAAAATTAAAACAGCAATATAACAGTAATAAGACTCTAATCGAAAATGAAAAAAAATGCATGTAAATAAGTAACAAAGAAAAATGAATGCAATAAAGAATTCAAACATAAAACATTGGATTAAAATGGAATGAGGCTTTGTTGCAGACGTTTCATTTCTCGGATTCCCACCGAAATATGGCGCGCTTGAAATAATTGCTTGTTTGTGGACGCTTCACGTTTGGAGATTGAACAATTACGATGTGGGATTAATCTATTTTGAGACAGCAGTTCCCGTCGACATTTTGTTTTGTTTCTTTCTATCTGAATATTTGAATCTCCCTTTCTCTGTCATTTTCTTCATTTACCGCATTTTTTTTTCTCATTTTATTTCCTTTTTTTTTTTTTACTTCCCTTGGAATTTTTTGTATCGTCTGCATCCTTTCAATTTTTTTATCCTGATTATTCTTTTCATTTTGGCGTGATCACAGTCCGTTCTATCTTAATTCAGTCTTCCTTTTCAAATTCCCTGTTTAAGCTTTTTAAAGAAATGTTGGTATTGTTTTTATTATTCTTTTATTATCGACGATATTTCTTTCGTTTTTTTTATTCATTTCCTTTTTATGCATTTCATTTCTTCATTTTCTTAATCGCATTTAAGATCTTGTTCACTGGGATTTCTGTTTTCTTTATAAAAGTATTTACTTTTTCTTGAAATATCTTTAATAACCTGTTTTTCTACCTTTGCATCTTTTGATACTACTTTCATTATCGAACTCTCTTGTTCCTAGACTTTTTCTTACTGGATTTCTTTATGTAAAATTTCGAGTTTTTCCTTTGTTCCAAACTCGACATACCCTAAGTACAACACAAGATGTTTTAACGTAGAATTGAAGATGAAAAGATTTTTCAGCAGAATTTTGTAGGGGATAGCATTTGCTTAGCATTAGTTGAAGCAGAAATAATTTTCAAATCTAGAGGAACAACTTATAATATACAGGGTGCGGCAAAAGTAACTCCATTTTTTTCACGCTTAGGTGGATAAGGTGATATGGAGATCAATTGGTCATCACAATCATCAGACTGAACACCACCATGTATTTTCCAGTGCGGTGTATTGAAAGATCTTTTTTTTACAGGCTCATATCGAAAAAAAACATCCTAAATAAAAATAAGCGTTCTGATAGCTCTTCTGAAAGTCATATAGAAATGTAGAAAATATTTTGTAAAAGTATTGCTGATAGGATTCAGCAGTTGAATGAACATGAAGAAAATCATTTTGAACATGTTAAATTGTTTTTTTTTTAATTAAAACAAATCATGTAGTTTTGATGTGACAAGACATAAATTTTCTTAAACTACTTTAAATTATTTTTGTTTAATAATTTTAATGATATTTATTTTGTGCCTTCTGATAAAATCCAAAGATGAATCAGCAATATGATTTGTCCTGATCTGGTACCTCGGCTTCAGTCTCTTTCTCATCGCCGTAAGTTTGCCTATGTGTTGTCTATAAATATTTTCATGGTAATTGTTCGGATGAGCTTGTGCATATGGGGTTTAGTTAGGACTTGCATGGAGACAATGAGATATTATGGTGAATGTAGTAAGAAAGGTACGTAAGAATGCATTGTTTTGGTGTAAGGAATATTGTTGAATGTTTGCATCAGTGTTTGAGGCTAGCTAAGTTTAACGTTAAGACAGCTAAAAACCGTCCTGTTCCTACATTCTACATTTTGACCATGTGCCACATTTTGTAACTAAATTACAAATAAATATCGCTCTTCGCCATGGTAGCTAGACATTTTCGAACTTAAGCGCAGTACTTGACTGGCATCCGGATCTCATAAATTTACAGTTAATCTTGCTAGATTAGCCGTAAATTCAGTTTCTTCTCTCGTACTTCCGTCTCCATGCTTTCCAGCCAACTTTAATCTGCAAAAATTTAAATGCAATTTTCATTGTTAACTGCAGTCCTCCTGATTACTCCTTTCTCATCCCGCTCATTATTAATGTTTATTTCCTTAATTTTTCCACACCCTGTAACCCATTGTGTCTTGGTGGCTTTATTGCCTTTCATGGGGTGATACTGATTAAAAATATTTAAAAAAAAGTAAATAAATAAAAATGTCCGTTACTTTATACATTTAGTATTAGGCCAAAAATAGTAAATAAAAGAATGGAAAAATTCTTAAATTTCCTTAAAAGTACCTTCTACTTACCATCATATTCAAGTACGCATCCCGTAACCCATTTAGGACGTAGGGGTTTTACATTTAAAATTTGTCAGTGGTGTTTTATGAGCCCAACGTTCTCCATGCTGAATACTGTGAAAGCCTCATTAACACAAACACGGACAATCAACTAACTTCGTTTCTGAAACCAGATAGTTCGATAAGCGGAAAAAAAAGTCATTACAAAACTAAGGATAATCCAATCCACACTTACCACACTCCTCGCCTACTTACCACCTAAATATAAACGCAAGAAGAATAGGGCTTCGTGCCCAGTCTTCTCTACACTTTCGCCAGAAATCAGGACATACTAGGTTCACTCCACTCTAACCAATAAAGAACCAATCAGTATGGCTACCTGCTATAAAGAAGACATTTACTTGACCCGCCACTGAGCCAGGTTGCAACACAAGATCAATATTTAACGTGGGGACCCGAGTGTTTCTATTCGGGCCGCTGGTCCAAGATGGTCATAGAGTTTGTACAAGCTGGTCAGAGCTGGTCTATGCTAGTTACAGCTAGACTTAGCTGGTCAGAGCCGGTCCAAGCTCGTCATAGCCATGATACCACCAGCGTCAGTGACATGGAAGGAGGCATTTTCCCCGGTCTCTCTATCTACCTTCGACAAAGAAAGAGTGACCTCTCTCTCTCTTTTCCAATGTACCACAAGTTACGAACTCAGCCCAGTTTTTATTTGTATTAAAAAATAATGCAAAAAACTTTCAAATGTTTGGCAAGTGTTGCTTGGTAGATATTTTTTTTTTCTCTTTGTAGTGTCATATCTACATCTATGAGTTATTTCATGCCAAAATCGAAATATTTTGTGCGTGTTTTTTTTTCCTTATGATAATGATAATGTTACTGAGACAAGGATTTTTAATTGACCCATAACTGCGGGAAGAATAGGTGAATTGATAACTTACCCGAGGGTAGTTGCTCATATGTGAATATTATTCTTTATGCGACATGAATATTAATGACCTAGGCGATCATAGCCCTCCACATCTCCCTGTCCCTTGTAGCCCTTAATAAATTTTCACTTCTTTCTATTTCTCCCAAACCCTGTTCTACCATTCGTTTACGCAAACGCATCAAGTATGTTACGCGCTGTTACGAGATAACAATATTGATTATGCATATAATTTTATCGTTATAATATAGTTGTAATTGTGGTATTTTCTATTGGGTAAGTATTATTGTTATAATATTGTTATAATATTAATTTTTATATTCGATAATTAAGGAATTATTATATATATATATATATATATATATATATATATATATATATATATAGTAGTAGTAATATGTTATATTCGGTTATATTGTTATTATATTGTTACAATATTAATTTTAATATTCGTTAAATTTAAGAATTATAATATTAATATGGCAGTAATATTCTACATTCAGTAAGTAATATTATTATAATATTGTTATAATACTAATTTTTTATATTTGCTAAATAAAGAATTATAATATATATATAGTAGTAACATTTTATATTCGGTAATATTGTTATAATATTGTTACAATATTAATTTTCATATTTTGGTAAATAAAGAATTATAATATTGATATGGCAGTAATATTTTACATCGGTAAGTAATATTAAATTATTTTCATATATGGTAAATAAAGAATTATATTATTGTTATGTCAGTAATATTTCGCATCGGTAAGTAATATTATTATAATATTGTTATAATATTAATTTTTATATTCGGTAAATAAAGAATTATAATATTGATATGGCAGTAATATTTTGCATCGGTAAGTAATATTATTATAATATTGTTATAATATTAATTTTTATATTCGGTAAATAAAGAATTATATTATTGATATGGCAGTAATATTTTATATTCGGTAAGTAATATTGTTTTAATATTTTATAATATCAATATTATATCTTATGTAGCGCAAGTTACGAACTCATCCAGGAAGAAGGATACAAGTTTGTATTTGTAGTAAATATAATACAAAAAAAAAACAAACAAAAAAAAAACTTCCAAATCAACTTATGAATCTTCTTTTTCTTTATTCGACGCGAACCTTAATGACATATGCGATCATGGTACGGCACAACATCTTGTCCCTTGCAGCTCTTAATAAATTTTGTCTTTTTGCTTTTTCTCTCAAACCCTGTTTTCCATCCATTTACGCAAGCCCATCAAGTACGTTATACGCTGTTTTTCTCTCTCCATTGTCTCCTTTGATGTCCTATCATGTGTATCATGCGTCTTTAGAAAATTTTATTTTAAGGGGGTCGCTTCAAAGGTCTTCAAATTTCGTATGATAGGCGAGTCTATACGATAAATAATCAAAAAAACAACACGTAAAAAACAACTTATACGACTGTTTTAACAGTAAATTTATATATTCTGTACTTAATATTATTATATTAACTAGTTTATATGATTGGTAATTATTAATGGAATAATGGTAACATTGCATACATTGTAAGTAATATATAATGGCTGGTCGCTCATATCCGAGATGCCGTCTTAACTCGGGCGGTTAGCCAATTCCTGTTTTTGTGTTTCTCTTTGGTTTATAATATGATACAGTTTCTGTGAAAGTTTATCTGGAGTGGTCAAAAGTCTGAACAAGGCCATTACTCGCAAAACCTCGGTCACGCTAATCTCAGATCAGAAATGATAACGTTCCAACCAATCGGCCTCCTGCACATAAATAACGTATTATAACATTGTTAGAGTAGAATTATGGCATACCTTGTAAATAATATATATACAATAATCTTAAAATAGAAATATTGAATTCTCATAAAGTAGTATTGTTATAATATTTTGTTAAATTGTTTTAAGAATTCGCTGAAGCTTTAAACCTCTAGTTACTATAACTTATGATATTATTATGTTACTTATATTGTATACTTGGTGATTGACATTGTTATAATATTGCCATGAGAGTAATAATATATACACGTTAAGTAATATTATTATAATATTGAATATATCTACTCTATAGTATTTCAAAATATTTTTATGTAATTTTGGTAAATATATCTGTTAAAATGTGATATCTGTGTTCTTTAATTTTTTTTCGTAGTTTAGGTTACAATATATCCATTTATCGATAGCTCTCTCTCTCTCTCTCTCTCTCTCTATATATATATATATATATAGAGAGAGAGAGAGAGAGAGAGAGATTTGTGTACTTAGGCAGAAATCTTTCTTTTATGCACATTTCACTGAATATGACAGAAAAGGTGTTTTGATTTATTTATTTATATTTTTGTTATTTTTTCGAAAACTTAAAAAAAAAATAATTCAAATCACCTGGCTTGTTATATTCATTTTAAATATATATATATATATATATATATATATATATATATATATATATATATATATATATATATATATATAGAAATATTGCATCGTAGAAATAGGAAAAGGAAATACTAGACATAATAGAAAATCTATCGCATATAAAACTCTAAAACTATCCAATGCCAAACTGAAGTCCTTATCTATAGTTTAAAATTCGCTATTGGATTTAATATATGTAACGTAGTTGATCAGTCGTTTAAGTGTCATACATGAAACACGCTTGGGAGATCATGTCTCTTTCCATTCATGACTTACTAGGCAGATGATAGTTTGCCATTTATTTCTACAGTAAACTGGCTACCAACCCAGTGTATCCTGTTATTCAACCCATAGCTAGGTGGAGGAAAGTTTGCATCAAACTTTCCCCCAATTTAGTACAATAGTTAAAATTATAGACACAACGACAGGATATTTGACAAAGACTTTATTCAGGGAACAATTTCGGCCATGAAGAATGAAAGAACTCGATTAGAGTGATACACCAATGCACTCAGAAGCCTAGCAAAAATAAAGTAATTCTACCTTACCTCCACACACAAAGGAGGAGACATTGTTATTACGAATAGGAAAACATATAATGATAAAATTAATTTACTACTCAACTGTACTTTCATATATAAGAAAATAGACGAACACAAAATATTTACTGAGACAACAATTTACTAGAGCGATTAGAAAACTAGTTGGTAATGAAAACACACCATGGTCTAAACTAATAGAATATCAACGTAGAATATCCAAAATTATTGATCTACTTCAAACCGACAAAGCATGTATTCTGATGTGCCTCTTTATCTCGAACCAATACTAGCCAAATACATAATAAAATATTTAATATTTCTTGCAGCAATCAGCGCAACACAAGTTAAATATTCAGCCAACCTGGTCGAAAACCTAAGGGAAATAAATATATCAGAACTGATGACTAGTTTAGATGCTGCCTAAGCTTTCACACAGAGGTTCCTGTTAACAAATGCCTAAAACATTTACAAAAACATCTAACGTATTAAAAAACCCTGTTCAACCATTCTTTATGTGCTTTGAGCACTTAGGACGTAGGCAACCATTGCTCTTCTCAACTTCCTCTTCTTTGGTGCTTTTAATAAATTTTGTTTTTCTATTATTTCTACTAAACACTGTTTCGCCATCCATTTATACAACCTCACTAAATATGCTATGAGTTGTTTCCCTTTGTCTCTTTTTCCCTCAATCTGCCTTGAGTTTATAAGATATTCCAAGCCCTGGTTCCTGGTTATGTTCCCTATAATTCTAAAACTGTATCTTCCTGTTATTTAGTACACGATTCTATTTTCTCCAAAACTTCGTCGGTGTTCACATGTTTTGTCCATGGTATTCACAGCATTCTTCTTTTTGAACCACATTTCTGTTGCTTCAACTCTCTTCTTCATCTTTGAGGAGATTATCCAGAACTTACTACCATAGAGAAGGGCAAATATCACGTAACTGTTTGGTACACTTTTCCTTGTTTCTCGAGAAGATTTTCTGTTCCTTCCTTACCAATCATGAAAATCCACCAATTCATCACTAGTCAATACTATTTCGTCTTTAACATAAATTCTTATAAATCAAAATTTGGGTTACCTATTTCACCTCTATGTACGGTTTTCGCATCTATTTTCTCTGAATGTCACCATACTTCTGTGGAACGAAAGTGAGGATATTTTCATCATTCACATAAACATTTGGTGCTAACAAAACACTTTTCTAAAAAAAATGTCATGTTTTTAATGATTTGCTGAGCGTTTGGAAGGCATCTTTCTCCATTTCAATGAGCGTTCGGATTTAACTGTCGCATTTTCTGTTTTCTTTTAGAACAAAACATAGATATATTTAGATTTTCGTACTTGCTTGATATCGGCGTCATCATTTCGTAGCTAGCATCTTGGCTTGTTCTTCTTGTAACGGGAGATAATTATTGCAAAAAGATTGATTCAACCATTTTATTACTCCCGTTATAGGCACTATTATATCTGTGATATAATAACATTGTCATTCACGAACGAAACGGGATAGCTTTAGAATAAAAGAATGACAAACATGCTTTGTTCTCAAAAGAGATTTTATACTACTACAACATACAATATATATATATATATATATATATATATATATATATATATATATATATAAAAGAAAGATTAGTAAGATATATAATCCGGTGTTCTTATAGATATTTTTATTTTTACAAAATAGTGCTCAATGTAAATTTACAGAGCATTAATATTATAAATTAATTGATTTAAAATGTTTTTTCGGCTACACAGTTCTAACCATGTTTCAAAAATTGAAGCTAAAAGCCCCGAAAAACATAGCAATAACTGATACATTAAAATATAGATATAATGAACACCCAGACACTCCTCGTCTAGTAAAATGGATTCATCTGTAACCTTGGAAACATGAATTATGATTTTATATGTCTTTAAAACCCAGTAATTTTAAAAGATAATCCAAAATTCGCTTGAGGTTGAAATGGAACTAATGTCTTTAATTTAATTAAAAAATTAAATTCGGGGCTTTTTGCTTCCATTTTTGAAACATGGTTAGAAGTGTGTAGCGGAAAAACATATTTTAAATCAATTAATTTATATATATATATATATATATATATATATATATATATATATATATATATATATGCACTCAGAGGAGAGAAATTACATTACATTTATCTACACAGCAAAGCAAAGCATAAAGATAAACAAAAGGAAGGATCTGAAATATAATATGGAGATTATCCTGTGTCTGGAGAAGGCATTTTTAGAACTCCAGTTGCAAACAGGCCGGATTCATTTATGTCACAGGCAAAAAAAAACTATTTCACGAACAGGAAACAGTAAGTCTTGGGTTTCCCAAATTGAGGACTACGAGCTGGAGATTCATGAAATATCTGGGAAAGATATATCCACAAAAGGGAAACGGCACCGTGTTCTTGTAAGCTGCCGGGTAGTGAGATTTAACCAATGCTCTATGCTGGTTTGACAACCGAAAAAAAAAGAAAAGAATTTTACTGCTGCATTCGTCACTGTATGGAGTGAAGTCACAAATGCGGCCCGTCACGTGATGCATTAACTTCACCAAAGGGATATAAGCGCCTTCTGTATCTATAAGATTAGTAGGATAGTAGGCCTTGAAGGAACAGCCGAATACATTGTTCTACAGGCCTGTGACTTCGCAGCTGCTGTCGAATTCTCTGCTTTGAGCAGACAGGAACCCAGACGAGGCTTTGCCGGATGGCAAAGTTTCGTCCGGGGAGGTAGACAAACCTTAAACCCGTTTATGCCGGTTTGAAGGGAATATTTTTAGCCGAGCCTACGGGCTCGAAGAATCCGCGGTTACCTCGGCATTGTGCCACATACATCCCTCATGGAGGTGCTGTTAAATAATGTTCACTTTAATTTGCAGCTGCCTTTTTCAATCTTACAATATTAATATTGTTTACTTAGTAAATAATATTGCCGTATTGTTTACAATATTGTTGTTGTATTATTTAGTACCTAGTAAATATTATTGTTTAAGATTAATGTAAATAATGATAATATTAGCCACCTCCTTATAAGGAAACATTCAGCTGTTTATAAGAGAGTAGCATGTCCTTCTGTCAGTTCAAACTTATGAAATCTCTCTTAAAATAATTTTTCAGGGAAACTGCTTTATATAGTGATTTCCCAAGCGTTTTTCCGTATATATTTTTCTTCATATATATATATATATATATATATATATATATATATATATATATATATATATAGAGAGAGAGAGAGAGAGAGAGAGAGGGACCAGCTCGAGAATTGCACAAAAGACCACATATCGTACAAGAGAGGGTATATAAATCAGAAAAGACTAAAATGTCAGCCAACCTCGCAACCCGGGTTTCGACCGTGAAGTGTCCTCAGGCAAGTGGAAGGATGTACAAACCAAAGAAAACTACTCCAATATACCAGAACACCGGAACGGTCGATGTCCGTTTTGTGAGGTTGGTTGGCATTTCAGCCTTTTCTTAAATATCTTTGTTCTACATATTCGATTTTGAATTTTGTATTGAGCACTTTTTTTGTTATCTATACCTTTTAGGCGCGGTTGTTTTCAGTCCTTCCTTTACATTTCTATCCGTATATATATGTTGTAACCTAGAAAAGGTTACTGAATGAGGAATAACCAAAACGTAGTTCGGAAATGAAATGGTAATCTTTATAACATTAGCAAAATAAAATACTCACCAGCGGCGTGAAGTAGGTAAACCACTGCTAGTGGTGGACTACATAGACACCATATTACAACCACTTACAATAGTGTCCAACGTATTTATAAGGATTGCGACATACCCATTAATGTTCACAGATACGGTATATAAAACACGCGCACACACACATACGCACTCAAAATTTAGCTCTTGAAAATATATTTCAATTGAGCACTGTTGCGTGATAAGCTGAGTCTAAAAACAACAACAACAACCTGCGCTAATGCAATGCTCTTCAGTAAAATGAATGGAGCACTTCGGCGTATTGGGATTTGTTTACATTCGTAAAAACAATACACTAGATTTAGCTGTGTAACTCTGCCGAATGAAGATAGCTCAGTTGTAGAAGCTCTGACTGATACCAAATCTGGTGGGTTTCTATCTTGGCTTGAGGCATTCGGATGTCTAGTCGCACTGAGGAACTATGACACAGCGAAACGGTAATTTCTGCGGATGATATATATATATATATATATATATATATATATATATATATTATCTTAGCCGGCTCATTCCCTTCTCTGATAGACTTTCCCAGGACACATGTAAGAAATTTATACTGCAACAATTATTTATAAACAAAGTACAAATTAGTTTTTTTTTTTTTAATTAAGAACGGTTATAATAAAATTCAGAATGTTTCTAAAGAAAGGGATTATTTATTCATTACTCCGACAGACTAGTACATAAACATAATTTTAGTGCATACACGGATTTGAGTAGAGGCTTCATTTCTTCATTAATCAGTATATTTATTTATTTTCGTTTTCCGGACTGAATTGATAAGGAATATTACCACCAGAGAAAATACGCTCTGTCCGGCAGGATACGAACCTGCATTCTCCTAGATGGAATCGTCACAGATCTGACGTGTTTTAACCTCTCAGATACGGAGAACGTCCATGAACAAGCGAAATTGAATACTGTCTTTAAACACAGATTTCCTCTGACTATCGAAATAGAAATACCTGCTCATTTTCGCATCATAACGTAAACAAAACAATTTCTAAAGAAAGAGGATTTTTTTATTTTATTTTTATGAATTCCTCACATGTTATTACTTAAAGAGCGCGAATCATTCTCTAATAGGATTTCTCGAATATTCAAGCCGGTTGACCAAAATAAATAAATATACAATTTAATAAATAAACGGAGCGTTTACACAAGTACGTGTATCCACTAAAAATAGTTTTCATTGAGAATTCCAGTTCTAAATTCAGTAATTACGAATGTGTAATTCTAAGGAATTTCTGAATGTCATGGAATAAATTGAACAAATGCTGTTAACAATGAAATCTATTGAGGAAACTATGGACATTAAGCGTTATGTTTTTTTAAGAGGAAATACTAAGTTCTCCGTCCAAATAATGGTAAAATATGTGTCGTTTTGGTGACCAGATATTGTAGTATATGAGAATCATTAAAGAGTCACTTTTGATCAGATATTATCCCAACACAAAACATTTGTTGTAGTTATTACACAATTTTATTTCATGATTTGAAATTCTTCCCGCCACTTTTTAAAAAATCACTACGAAAAAGGTATCTAGATCATATGGCAGTTACAACGGCATGTTTGTCATTGTAACTTACAGCTGAATATGATCGTAAAAAATGCCAAATGTACTTGGGTACAAAATAAAACAAAAAATAACTAGAGCGCATTCCTGGATGAATTTAATCTCAATAACAAGAAACTGATTAGACAAAAGGAAAGTATAAAAATTAGTAGACACAATATGCTTATGTTATTCAACAGAACACGAAAGACCATGCGAACGCGCGCACATATATCAGAGTTGAATTTGAATTCCAATCGAATCCATTATATTCACTTAAGTGCTAATACCCTTGGGAAATGTATGAATCCTCTTCTTCTCCCCCACCCACAGCTATGGGTAAATAGTTGGACAGACTGGGTTCTATATCCCGGTATGGCAACTGGTCTAGGGGAAGGACAACCCTGACTTCAAAACTTGCGGAGTGTTGTTTGGGGACCATGTGGTACGTAGTGCACCAGGTCTCTGTATCCAGCCCTTCACAAATTGTGGTTAGTTTCTGCACAAATGCTTCACCACTATAATCAAATCATATGTGCTGGTACCTGGCTGTCAGCTCCTACGAACTGAGATGCTGACCCGCATACGTTGAATACGATGGGAGAATGAAAGGCTCAAACACTAATATTCCATGGTTAATTGATTACATTTGAATCGTAATCACGTTCCAATTCATCAGACCTTCAAATTCAAAAAGAAATCGGAAATTATAATACCGGGTATAAAAACAAAATTTTAGTGAGAGTGTATGTGTGGGAGTGGGAAACAACTGTGAGAGGAAAATGTATGAAAGTTCTAGAGAGGGGGTGTAAGAGAAGAAAGAAGAATATGAAGGTCTAAAGGTGATGGTGGGGATTAAAATTTAACAGAGAGAAGTTTTAAAGAGAGAAATTATAACCATGGAATATTAGTGTTTGAATCTTTTTATTATATTATTACTCTGTCCTGGACATTGAGTTCTACCTGGATTCTATTCTCTTGGGAATTCATATATATATATATATATATATATATATATATATATATATATATATATATATGTGTGTGTGTGTGTGTGTGTGTGTGTGTGTGTGTGTGTGTGTGTGTGTGTGTGTGTAGAGAGAGAAAATGAGAGAAAAAGAGATATTGAAAGATAGACCGTTCAAATATATATCCTGATGTTTTTTTCAAACAAAAGCAAAGGAAATCAAATAAAAATTGTTTTCACTATAGCAGCCGAACGAACGTTTTCATTGCCCAATAAAGTAAACTCATTAGACATGAATATTTACATTGCCTCATGAATAACATTCGTTATACAAGAAATTTTACATTCAAAAATATACAAAAAAAAAAAAAACTAGTAGGCAGAAATAAAGAAATTAAAAAAAAAATGCCAGTAGTTTCTAGGAGGCATATTTTAAACGAATGAAAACATTTGCTTAGTGTGCCGAAAAGACGATTATATTTTTAAATAGATGAGTGTACAGGAAGTGAAATGGAGCAAATAATGAGAAAGAAAAATGAGGAGGAGAATAAAAGTCGTCCATCAAAAAGGAGAAATTGTTTTGCATGAGAAAAAATTAAGAATGGAAAGAATTTAAAAAAAACATGAAAAATGGTAGTGTTATGAAGAATGGGACAAAATATATAAAAGTAATGTTGAATGAAAAATATGGAATAAAATAAATGGAGTAATATGATCGAGCCATATAGCGACACGTCACTTACTACGTACATAGAAATGAAGTCTTATGAAAAGGAAAATATGAAGGATCCTCCATTATTTGTAGTTTCATACTGGCCGGAACACTGCAAGCCATACAGACGGTCTGTCAAATCGTGAAAAGGAAGCCTTATTTCTTACGCGCTAATTCTTTATCTCTTTCGTTCTTGCGAGTATTCGGATTAAAAACAAACAACCAATTGTCTGTAAAACGTATAAAAAAAAAGAGAAAACCTGGAACAAAAAAGTATGAAGAGCACTGATCAATAAGTTTGCAGCCTGTTAGTTTTGAGCTGAGTTTTGATCAGTAATTCTCATTGTACACGGTTTCAATCTATGCATTTGCTACTTACTTGGAAATGAAGCGAATTGAAAATTACTTTGATAAATCATTATTATTATTCCTCATGTGTCGTGTCCATTCATTAAGTTGGCGATGATGACTCTCCACAATTTCATGTCCTTTATAGCTCTTAAATAATTTGTTATTTTTGCTATCTATCCTAAACCCTGTTTTTCCATCACTCTACTCAACCTCGTTAAGTAAATTATGCATTGTTTTCCTCTGTCACTCTTGCCCTTATCCATTCTGTGAGTATCAAATTTTCTAAGCTCTCTTTCGTCAGTAGTTGCCCAGAAATGTTAACGCTCTTTTTCCTATGTCGTATAAATGTCCTTTTTGTTTCCATTTTCTGTAAAACTTCGCTGTTGTTCACATGTATTCTCAGCATTCTGCTGTTCAAATTTCTTTTACATCCTGTGATGAAATTGCTCAACATTCACTGACAAATAGAAGAAAATGAAGTCCGTAAAGAAATACACCCGCCATACGTATCGGCACAAGAGAGACAGGTATTTAAACAAGTATGATAAAATATATATATATAAAATGAGAATGGCTTATTTTACTTGCTGTTAACGGCCTTTGTAGATTATACCAGGCGCGATCGATAAATTGTCGTCTAGATTACGGAAAATCAAAAATAACAATTGCTGTATACTCTTTCTTGTTGGCAGAGGGTGGTTTTGGTTTTATCTCGTTTGGCCAGTGATCTCCGGAAAATTTAGTTTCATCCTCTTCTTCTCTAAGTCGGTGTCGCGAAATGTTCTTTGGGTTCTTAGACGAAAATAATCAACAAAGAAAACTTTTAACTTAAATATTATTTTATTAACCACGTTGACAATTACATCTTACATCAAGTAGAGTTTACTACCGACCCTATTTGGGGGCCTCTTCCAAACACGAAAAATCTCAAAAGTTCATTTCCTTTGACAAGTAACAACCAAATCTAGAAAAACTTACCCCACTAGGTGGAAGGGGTTTGAATAAACGCATTCTGACACGTCTTGTTAGCACGACGTTCGAACAGAAACTTCGCAAAAAAAAAACTTAATTTATAACTCATTCTCATGTTCGGCTCATCCAAGCAAAATCGGCTTTCCTATTTTGTCTACCATCTGACCCTAAATGTCAGCATCAGAAGGTCTGTGCCAAAATACACTGCCACTAAAAAACAATATTCTGAAACTATTATTTACCAGAGACATCTCATTATATTAGATATTTTGACCAAAACTGCATAAAAATATCTTGAAATACTAAAGAATAAATTTATTCAATAAAATCGCCATTGGCTTCACACACGTCCTCTAGACGACTTCTGAATACACTGCATCTCTTCTGGATAGTCTCCATATTTAAGCTGCCATAATCCTAGGTTATCCTGCTTGTGTGGCATAGTGCAGTTTCTTGTTGCCAGACATACGATCTTCCAGCAACCACCATCTTAACCCAGAGCAGCACTACCTCCTCAAAGCAATTGATGTAGGACACCTTATTGACTATGACGCCTTCGCCAAAAAAAAAAAAAAAAACAATCGGCTGTCTTTTCTGTTAAGAGCGAGTTTTCCGAACTGCCCTGCCTTCGTAATCGATATTAGACTCAACCAGCTCTTTCCAAATCTTCTGCACTGCCCACAAATTGACACCCAAACACTCTAAATTGTTTCCGGTGCGAATGCCAAGTAGTACAGCATGACGTTTCCAACTTTCCGGAGAAGTAAATAGTGCTATGCGGCTCTTTTTCTTACAGACGGTGTTCAATTGACCCTACCCTAATCTGCAGTCCACAAAAGCAAAAAGCAAAAATGCGCATATGCGAAAATAAATATATAAAATAGTGACAATTTACCCATCGCACACTGTATAAAGTCAAGACATATTTTGGATTGTAAGATTATTTTTTGCGTGTGTATTGTGCATTAACAATTGTTGTTTTTCTGTGTATAACATTAATATATCTACCAATACTTTCTAATATATAAGCCAAAATTTTGGGCAGGGAATGGATTCATGCCTTTCCCAAGTATATTTGTGCGTAAGGGAATGTAATGAACTCGATTAGATTTCGAACTCGGCTCTATGATATCTTTTAATTTATGCCGCTATCAAGCGCAAATCTTAATATGAGAGAAAGAGAAATTAAGTAGAAGGAGCTTTGACTGATAAAATGAAGCCACTTCTCTATAAAACTGAAAACGTAAGATGAAGAAAGAAATTGTTGATAACAAATGCAACTGATTATAACATGTAGGTCCCCCGTTTTTCACTGAGTTGAGGTAGAGTGATTATATTAAAATCAATTGCTTAGTTTGCTGCTAGGAAATTGGGTTCACCGCGCCATACCAGGCAAATTTTCTCTTTTATCTTAGTACCTGTCCTCTAAAGCCATATTTAATTGCTTCGTCTCGTAAAATATTTTTCGAGCCGTCCGATATTATGATTTGTAGTGACCTCTTGATTTTATCTTTAGCTTTTCTAGAATACGAAAGGACATTACGCTTACTTATACATGTCGAGCTGTGTAAACATCGAAGGAAAATCAACTGCGTCTAGAGATTATATGCAAGTTATGAATTGGTATAAAGAGTTGCGTCTTTAATGTTAAAAGTCCTATTATGATGTTGTTTAGATTCTACTCAATATTATTAACTTAGACATATAGTGATAGACGAAACTATTGTTTTTGGTTGGAAAAAATCTTACTAAGTTAAAAAACAGACTAATTTGACTGTCAGTAGTTTATTTTGCAACTATTTATTTTGATAATTTTACATTATTATAACATGTAGATCTAATGTAAAAAATAATATGAAAAGATTTTAGAACACATTCGACAATTTCTTAAAGGAAAAACATAAAAAAATTATTTTAAAGATATATTAACAAAAAATAATAAGAACCTCCTAAAATTTATTGCAAAAATGCTCCTTTCTTTTCAATAACTCTTAGCAGCCTATTGTCAACATCTGATGTTAGATTTGCAATTTTAGCGGCTGGTAAGTTGTTTGCAGCAACTTTAACTGACTCCTAGAGGTCACACTTGCTGTTGAATTGGACTCCATTAGAATAAATATCTCTCTTGAGGATGCTCCACAGGTTCTCAATGGGATTCAAGTCAAAGATATTTGAAGGCCAGTCCATAAGAGAATCTTCAACAAATCCCTTTTCTTTCAACCAGGATTTAGTAAATTTTGATGCATGACTTGTTGCGTTGTCTTACATAAAGATCATAGATCTACGCTTGGCTAAAGACTGGTTATCAAGCCATTCAAATAAATATTGCTCTAGAAAATCACAGTAACATTTGGAATTCATTTTAACCCCGTCTTTCAGTTTAAATGGGCCCACGAGCTCATTATCAATCCCATCCCATATCATTATCCCACCGCCGCGTTGTTGGCTTTTTTAAAAAATTTCTTGAGTCATGTTGCTTGCAAACACATCCTCGAGCTCATCCATCGGGCCCATCGAGGATGATCCTTGATTCGTCTGTAAAAAGCACTTTACTGAAATCAGTTTTCATGCATTTTTTGGCCCACTGTATTCTTCTTTCCTTATGTTTTTTTGTTAAAATGGGTTTCTTTATTTGATTTTTTTACATCAGCAAACTTCCTTAATGCTTTACACCTTGTTTCCCTTGACACCATAGGAGCTCCAGCGGCCTCAAATATGAACGCACTTGACGCATTTGGGTTTCTTATTAATTCTCTTCGGATATGTGATAGATCTCGCTTTGTTAAATTCCTGAATTCAGCCTGAGACTTTTTTTCCTTGATTGAATTCCCATTTGACATATTTTCTTGATTGTTCGATGATCCCTTTTCAAATCTTTAGAAATTTGAAGCGAAGACTTTCCTTTGCTAATTTCTTGGATTATATAGTTCTTTTCATTCATTGTATGTTTTTTTTTTACGAGCCATAATACTAAATTCTAGTATTTGCAAATAATCTCTTGACACTGCAAATTGCTATAATTACTGAAAAAATACTAAATATCAATCTGAAATTGAAAAGTGGGGCTTAATTGCTTTCATGCTTACGCGCTATATATAATAGTACAAATTATTTCATTGGATAACACATATCTATGTATTTTACATAAAATATTTGACAGTACCTCTTTTGCATATAATCTCTAGATGCAGTTTATATTCTGATCGTTTTGATAACTATCAGTGAGATTTCTTTCAAAATGTTTGGAAAAAAAGACAAACTAGTTTTTGTATTTCATCTTAATTGAAATATTTTAACTAATTTCATTCTAGAAAGAGAATGAAAGGAATTATCTGCATGATTTCATAAATAATATGAAATAATGAGTATGAGGACTGATAAAATAAAGGATACTGGGCTGATGCTACAAAATGTAAACATTAATTCGTCATTATCTGTTTATCTTTTCGAGAGAAGTTATTATGTTGTCGGAGTTACCTCCTCCTTCTATCCTTGAACCGGCAGAGGAACAGGTCATTTCGACCTTGACCTCTCATTCATGCCTCTTACACACTGTTAACACGTCGGAAGGACTAGCAAGTCTCCTTTTTAGTTAGGTTATATTACAAACCTAGTTGTAATATACTACTAGTCATTTTAGACATTAGTTCTCATTAGCTAACCTCGTAGTATTTTATTATAGAGACTTTACGGTTAGCTGATCCAATTTCTCTTGCTGGGCTCCCTTGTCACAAGGCAGTGACTTCTCGCTAGCTTCGAAGAGGCGGTCGGCGACCGAAACGGTCGGCTACGAAGGCCCCTATTTTTTGTCTGACAACTTGACGATAGTTGGGAACTTTTCTTTCTTTCTCTCTCTCTCTCTCTCTCTCTCTCTCTCTCTCTCCTTCCCAACACGTCAAGTTGGCATCACGGCAACGACAAACAATTGGCACCCCGGCAACAACCAACAAGTGGCACTCCTGGCAACTAGCAACAGCAATGCTCCTGCCAGCAAACGACAACAATCAACTTCAGCAACCAACGGCGATCATCCCGGCAACGATCATACTGGCAGCTACCAACACCAACCTCGACCATCAATGCCTGCACAAGAACTTCTGCACCTCTACCGTCCGACCATCTTTTATCCCTTTTTCTTTTCTAGAATAAATTAGCATTTATCATACATGTCCTCGTTCTGTCGTCTATATTGTTTCACCGTCAGATTTAACGTCTTCAAAAATGTTAGCGGGCCTCTTGTGACCTCGTTCACCCTTTCGTGATACGGGGCCGCTCAGGGGTGCCCGCTACAATGTACACTATTTACATTATTCAGACTATTGTTCTCATCTCTGTCGTCATATCTATTACAACATTTTGGTCGTTGTACGCTCCGGCCTTCTTCAGGTGGTTGGAATGTCGAACTGAACCCTTTATTTCGCTCACTGGGGTAGACTGTTCTCGTTCCACGTGCAATATCTTATGTATGTCAGTTATCAGTTATCTCTTCTTAATTCACCTCTCCAAATTTTCCGCTACCTTAAATGTGTATTGAACTCACACTCTTTGGGTCTTGACAACTGGATCTAACCAACACCTTTATCCACTGTGCCATGTATCCTTGAGGAATGTAAATAGTACCTCATCATACCTCATCACGGAAATTTAGATAGATCCCGAAACAATGTTTTTAAGTTGTGTTGAATATCGGAACGCATCCTCAGCACAAACCAGGAAAAGATAAAAGGACTGTATCAAGAACAACTTAAAAAGCTGGCGTTTGACATCAACAATTGGGAGAAGATGACCCTAGATAGAACTGGATGTAGAGAGTAAATAAGAGACGGTTGTCAAGCCTTCGAAAATCTTGTGTGGAATACAAACGGCTTAAGCGGCAACTTGGAATGGATGATAACCATGGACTTGACAAGGGCAGCAAGGGCTGGATATCTGATTCCTGGTAGCGCATACTTTTTTCAAAGGCTGGCTGGGTGAATCATGTGAAGTGACATAAAGAAAAATATCACCATTGACATTGCTCAGACACAGAGTATCACGGTGTGTGACAAGATATGCAAAATCAACTTCGGACGGAAAAAAAGCACATGGTGGTGCACAGGAATCAGACACAGACTTGTGAATCCATCAAGGTTTTGGCAACCGCATTGTTCGTCTGTCACTTTTGTAACAAGACATACATCTGAAGACTGATGATTTTACTAAAAGTATTTGTTAAAATATAAGAATAGAATAAGCTAAATATTTATTTGTGTGTTTGTGGGGATTTTCTTGCACAAAACAAGACAACAATGTTTCTGCTGTACATTTGTGACATTGTAATTTAAGAAGAGGCCTCTGCGAATGGGTGATAATCATGGACTCGACGAGGGTATCAAGGGCCGTCAGCGCATTCTGCTTTCAAATGCTGGCTGGCTGAATCATGTTAAGTCACATAAAGAAAAAATCGCCCTTGATTTTCCTAGACACAGAATGGCACAGCCTGCATGTTTTGTGACAAGATATGAAAAACCAAACACACGTTGGTGCACAGGAATCAGGCACTGCGGTTTGAATCCATCAAGGTTGTGGCAAGCACATTGTTCGTCTGTCACTTGTATAACAAGTCAGACAAATCCGCAGCCGGCCTGGCAAGTCACATTCGGGGTCATTCACGTGCGAGGTGGGGAGCGAATGTGGTTAGGCAGCCATCATCTCTGAAGATGCGACGGATCATCATCATATACAAGTGACGCTTTGAAAGTAATGATTTTTTTAATTTATTTAGGTGGATAATGCAACAGATACAAGGAACGCGTAATCATCGTTTGGGTGTGTATTTTTTTAACAGCTATAAAACACTATTTTCCAAAACAGGCAACACCATTTCGACATTCCAACCACCTGAAGACGGCCGGAGCGTACAACGGCAAAAACGTTATAATAGATATGACGACAGAGATGAGAACAATAGTCCGAATAATGTAAATAGTGTATATTAATTCGTCATTTAATGTCTTTTGACTTAGTGCCCATCTTAAGTCACAGCTTTTTTTTCTATTGATGGAAGCATTCGTGGAAATCCATTTTAGGGATAGCGATCAGCTGCCTTGTTAGATTTTCTTGGATTTTCTCGACGTTTTGAAATTTTGTTTCTTTCTGGTGGGATATGATTTTAGAAGAAGAAAAAAGACGCAAGTGGCGGGGTCTGGGTAATACTCTTGTTATCCGATATGGGGATTGTAGCCCTCGGCTCAAAACAGCTTCCCAAGTTAAATTCTTTGATGGAACGTTCGTTAGGTTGTTAGACACTTACATATTTTCCTTCAAAACAATGCTATAAACAACAGGATCCAATGAGAACGTAACACCTTACTGCGCCTGCGCGAAAGTGTTTACAGTCTGTCTGTGGCTTTATTCTGCATGTTTTAGCTCCGTTATCATAGCAATAGTCCGGATATTTTTGGATTAAACCACGTATAGTGTTTCTGTGTTTTTCCGATGTTTTGGAAACGAAACAATTCCTTTCTTAAACTAGGAATGCATCGCGTAATTTAAAGTTCAATCATACATTTCGTTACGTTGACATTCCATATAAAGTATCTTTAGATTTATATATGTAAAGTCTTCGAGATGAAAAATCAGTTATTGCTGTCCGATTCCTTGACGAATTCGACAGACAATCTGACGGAATTCTTATGAGCTGTCAATGTATGTCTATTTTAATCTAGTTTATGATCCTGTCATCACCTTATCGGAGATATAGCGTAAGTTTTACTATAGCTGTCAACAGGAATAAATCCTCCAAGTAGAACATATAGGACTCAGCCGTCACTGGTAAAAACAGTGATACTATAGTGAGGCTATTTATTGTTCATATAGTTTGCACTGTGAATGTGTTCTCTGTGCATAAGTGTGTTATCTGCGAAGATAACGTAAATATTATCATTACGCTAATTAATGAGTTACTTGATTAGTTTCTTGTTTGCTCTCCCTCTCTCTCTCTCTCTCTCTCTCTCTCACACACACACACACACACACACACACACATATATATATATATATATATATATATATATATATATAGATAGATAGATAGATAGATAGATAGATAGATAGATAGATAGATAGATAATTTTAATGAAAGAGTAGGGAAAAGGTACCGGGATTAAGCTTTTTATTTAATTTTTCTTGGGTTCGAACAAGTGCATTCTTCTTGGGACGCAGTTTGGGAAGAAACTCCAAATTTTCTATAATGCCGAGCACTTTCGGCTATATTTTTAGCCATTATCAAGGATGATTTTATTTTTGCTTTTCAATTGGGCGTGTTGGTTGTGTGTATGCTTCTCGAGTTACAGACAGGTTTTAATTTCCGAACACAGCACATTGTGGCATTATCCGACCACAGCTTTTTTTAGAACCCAATACACAGACTTACCAGACTCCATTAGAAACATACTGATAGAAAATACGAACATAATAAACTCATTCACATGTAAAAAATAGATTACACATCATAGAAACATTAATAATAAAAAGAAAAAAAAATGCAACAGTTAATAATATTAACTTCAAACATGTAAATCAGTTTACGTTTTTCGGGATACCTTTAACGTATTCCTACCTTGAGTCCAGGAAATACACAAAAAGAAAGTTTTCGATGGAAGTAGATTGGTTTGCCTATCGTCCAGTTCCACTTTCTCGATCTTTTGAACAGGATTAGAGGTTTATCCCTTGTTTCCTGTTTAGAATTAGGCTTCCGATTAAGTCTTCTTATTCACGTTCACACCCAGTAGCCTATTGCGACTTAGTGACATTATTGCCTTGCTTGGCAAAAAAAAAAAAAAAAAAAATTCGTCAGAGAAAGATATTTCTTCTTACCAGGCTAATTCGAACATTACAATGAAGTAATACTGGGATAATTGGAAGCGCTGCCAAGATCTAAAATTGGCGGTCACAATCTTCACGACATCACATATGAACATAATACATTTTTATAGCAGACACAGAAAAGAAAATTACAGGGTCATCCCCAGAAGATCGTAAAATAAAGAGAGAAGGGAGTAATTAACATCAATTATAAGAAGACAGGAAATGCAGTAACCCAATATACGAACTACGAATTGGTGAAACCAGAATTAAAGAAGCCTACATATTTAAATATCTTCAAGCTGGCTTTGAATGGAGGACAGATAATACGACACTGAAATCCGAAGGCGAACTGGATTAGTGTTGTGAGACCGTAACATGCCTACAACATGGACTCTTCCAGGACTATATAAATATGCGATATAACACTCTCGGAGAAGAGGAGGAAAGAGAGAGAGAGAGAGTATTCTAATACCGTAGTATCAGCTGCGTACGACTACCAATATTGGACACTAGCACATAGTAAGCTCTGCTTACAATTACACTATCTTTGTAACCTTTTTGTTTAATATATCTTTCTGACCTCTAATCCGTGTTCCGTGTTTTCCTTCCGTGGTCCGAAATTTGGGCCCACATCAATTAGCCAGAAACAGGAAGATGTCGTTAGAAACAAAGAAAAGAGTACTTGTATATGCCGTAATATCAGTGTACCTACATGGCAGTGAATACTGTAAAATCAACTCAGATGAAAATGACACTTGATGCAACATAAAATGATTCTACAGAAGGAACCTTAAAATACCATAGACTGAACACATAAGCAAGGACAAAGTTTTAGAAAAAATGGTAAAATATGTATAATTATATATGGCATAAAAAGAGTTATATTCAGAGTGAACATACTGCGGTAAGAGGTCTTAGAAAAGTTAACACTCACATAACATATTGAAGGTAATATAGACAGGGGAAAAGAGCGTATAAACTATTGAGGTGCCTGTTTAAGTGGTTACCAGAAAAGAGATTAGAGATAGCTTAAATTTCACTAACAGCGACAAAGGTCAGAAAATCGAGGAAAGCCATGAAGATGAAGAAGAAAGAAGAGGATTACGGCCAATTAAATCTGCATTCAAACAATTTGAAATGCCGATATAATCAGATAAATGAAACAGCAAGTTTTCTATTTAAAGAAAATTCAATTTATGCATTCACGTATAGATAGTTATACGCTAAGATATTTTGTTTGCTCAATAACTATACAATAAACAACGTTACACTTTTATATATATATATATATATATATATATATATATATATATATAAATATATATATGTGTGTGCGCGTGCGTTTGTGTCTGTATATATATATATATATGTGTGTGTGTGTGTGTATGTAAATATATATATATATATATATATATATATATATATATATATATATATATATATAGTAATAATCTTATAAATATAAGAAATTATACATGTCTGGAAAAACCTTGGGTACTTTTAATATGTAATTAAACGGACCAATAACCAAAATAGATACAAAAAAGAAAAAGAAAGAACAGAGGACATGTACGTCAGCGTCCAAATTCAGAGTCCAAAGAAAAGAAAACCGATACGAGTAAGTAAAATAACTAAGTAAAGTGCTCAATACGCTAAGTAGAGCAAACCTAATTAAAACTAAAGCGCCAGATAAACCTACCAAGGATCGTCAGGGAATATCTGGCTAACGAGGTAAAGTAAGAACGGAATATATAGCCTACAAACACAAAACCATGATATATATATATATATATATATATATATATATATATATATATATATGGTCACACACACACACACATTTACACACACACATGTATAATGTTTATTTTATTTATTTTGACATTTTTTGCTGATTATTCGCCTTAGCCATAAAATAATTTTATTTCGTATATTCTCGACTTACATGAATAAGATATAACCAAACGAGAAGCTCTTATTAAAAGCTACAAATGGGAAGAAGTTGCGGAGAGCCATGATCGTCTATAACCTGAAGATTTACGGCACATAGACTAAGAGCGTTCTGTCATTAGCTGGCAGCTGATTATGATAGGCAAGCATGAAATGGGGGCACAAACATACCTATGCAGCGAGCGACATTTCGAAAAGAGTTTGTTCTGTACATGCAAAGAGAAAGTGCGCTGATTTGTCAATAGCGTTGAACCTCAACTGGCGATCTAATATTTACTTCCTAGGAAAGTAAAATCTGTTTCATGTCAAAATTACGATTCTAATGGAACTTCAGGTTTATATCACTTTCGGAGTATAATGTAAAAAAAAAGCGAACTTAGGAAAGATTTGTCATTATGTATAATATAGAACTGTTGGAAATATACGAGAATATTGATTTCATTTCATAAAGAAAGTGTTGGTTGAAATGAGTGACAATTTAAAAGAGATTTTTAAAGGTCAGGTTTATTTGGAAGGAAAGAAATATTGGTAGAATATATATATATATATATATATATATATATATATATATATATATACGAAGGTGTATACGTAATAAATTCCAATAACCAACAAATACTATTCTTAAGAGAGTGCTCAATACAGTGTAGAGCAATTGTAATTATTTATTCGAAAATTATATTGATGGCTGCTTACGCTTTATAATTTCTTAACTTAACCACCCCCCAAGTTTTATTTTCCCCACCAGCAAAAAAATATGTTCTCTATAAACTTCAGCAAAGATCATCCTTTTTTGTCAACGAAAAAAAAATTACCATATAGACTTTAAGTTTGCTTCATTTTTCCCCAATATCTCTTTCCCCAAACTCTATATTTTCAATATACATCCCAATAATATATTAGGTTTATATGAACATTGAGCTTTGAATCTGAGTATAATTTACCGTTCCTCCCTTGAGACCTAATATATATATATATATATATATATATATATATATAAAACAACTGTAATGAGCGGTCCATTTGACCTATGTGCCTAACAATTGCGTTAGAAACGTAGGTATATATTTATTTATTATATATATATATATATATATATATATATATATATATATATATATATATATATATATATTATATATTGCAGGCGTCCAGTGTCTGACCAATACTATACGTTCTTATCCGCAATCGCCATAAAACAGTGTCTCGCCGCAGGTTGTTGACTCAAACGTCTCATTTTATATTTGCATATGCTCTATCCCTGTTATTGAACGCTTTAACGCATAAATATAGCATAACTCAAATCTACATTTTATCATATATATATATATATATATATATATATATATATATATAAATATAAAAAGAGAGAGAGAGAGAGAGAGAGAGAGAAAGGGTGACTAGTAATAATCCGTATGTAAATAATCCAAGTGAATACAAATAATATAAAATATTTAAACTGGTCCACAATTTTTTATTATAACAAAGTATATATAATAAATAAATTACATAGAGGAGAAATATTAAAAAAAACAAAAAAAAACATTTGTATAGCTATTTCACCCTCCTAGAACCGCTTTGCAGGATTTGTCAACCCCAAGGATTTAGGAAATAATAAAAAAAATTCCCTAGACACTTGGTGTTGACAAATCCTGCAAGACACTTCTAGAGGGGTGAAATAGCTATACAAATGGGGTATTTCTGAATTTCTCTTTTTTGTATATATATATATATATATATATATATATATATATATATATATATATATATATATATATATATATATATATATACAGATAGATAGATATTGATTTATTAATCTTATATTTGAGCGGTTGTACGTATTTCAGTAGAAGGTATTTTTAAACACATTGAATTATACGCTTTAGATACGGCAATATATTTATCTCATTTGGAATTTCGAACAGATTCTGGCCTTTTGAAGGTTTAAACTAAATTATGTGCGTTCCTGAAAGGGGTATTTAAAGCTTGCGGCTTTGCGAATCTCACTTTGGCCGTGCAATCTAAATCACGCCAACGAATCTGATGTTGGACAAACTTACAAATTTAAATATTTTTTATTACTTTGCTTGGATAAATTATCCTTTTAAAAAAACTTAAATTAAAAAAAAGATTTCAGAGAATACTATACATGTAGAGTTTCATCAACGTAAAAATTAGTTTAGTCCAACTTTTCTTAACCTCTGTGACGGAACGCACTAATGCACTCTGAAAGGTAGTCAGGTTCGTTCCAGTTTAGCAGAAGAGTAATTTATCAATTATTATTTATTGATCAAATATAGTCTGATAAAAAATTATGATATCGTAAATTTAGAAAATAATAAGATCTGAAACTGCAAACTTGTATTGCAGATACATTTTAAGTATGAAAATATAAACATCCTTCAGCGACTATACTGAAATATAATAGGCATTCTTTAAGTTAATATTAATTGAACTATTCCGATGTTTATTCAGGAAATTTGATAATCACAAAAACATAAAACTTAATCTATAATATGAGAAAAGTCAGTTTTCTGAAGATATAGAAAAATACACATATGCACATTCTAAGAATGAATTATTTATTCCACATGAAAGACAATCTATTAAAAGGTGAAGTTCACCCCAGTACTTCGTTTATTCTACAAGAGCGCCATGATGTAAAAATATTTGAAAAACCCAGCAATTTCTACCGCTGAAGTCTTAAAGTACGATACGCCTCGCACGGAAACATTTTCCTTTTATTTTATTATTTTTAATATATATATATATATATATATATATATATATATATATATATATATATATATATTTTTTGTGTGTGTGTGTGTGTGTGTGTGTGTGTGTGTGTGTAATAAGGAATACAGGATCCTTAAATATCCATTAGGTCAGGTGGTAATAAATTTATTTAATGGAACGCATGTCCATCACTTCAGACCAGTTTTTCATTAATGAACAATCATCAATTTATTCAGACACAAGAAAAATGAAAGAAAGTAGTAAGAAAAAAGAAAAAAAAGAAAAAGGAAAAAGTTTTAATTTTAAAAGAGAGAAAGAAAAAAGGAGAAGAAAGACAAAAAATTCAATATAATTTTTTTGGGGGGAGGGGAAGAGAAAGAGAGATATATACGGGGCGGGGAGAGGGAAAGAATGACAGAGGTAATTAAGCATAGTCGACAGGGTGACCCAGAAAAGAATTTTTCTTCTGGGACTTGACAAGTTAAAAAAAAAAAGATTGGGGGAAGGGAGTGATCGTATTCAAAATAGATACATTGAAATTCTTTCCTTTCTTTCGCTCTCTCACTCTCTCTCCCCTTCTCCACTCCTATGTCTATCACTCTTTCTCTTTCACCCCCCAAAACCTTATATTTAACTTTTCCTTTTTCTCTTTTCTCTCGTTTTCTCCTTTTCTTTTTTCTTTTCCTTGTGCCTGAGTAAATTAATGAAATCCTGGCCTAAGTTCTACGAAATAAATTTATTAGCACCTGATCTGATGGAATTTTGAGGATTCTGTATTCATTATTATATCCGTCTGTTCTTACATTAAGCTCTCAGTGTATATATATTCTCCTTGGAATTATATCTATTAATTATCAATTGATATTATACAGCCCCATATATATATGTTCTCCTCAGAATAGTTGCAGTATCAACCACAGGTGGTCTCTAGAGGGTGTTGAGTAAACACAAATGCGCCTGAACAATCGTCTGCAATAGGGATTGTCTAGCCGCCGTAGTAGATGGGTATCCTCGAATACGAGTGGACTGATATATATATATATATATATATATATATATATATATATATATATATATATGGCATAAAACGCACGAAATTTTATATTATAGGGCATGATAGATTTAAAATAAAAACAAAAACACACACCAGAACTGTTAAGGGGGAACACAAATTATGAAGAGAAAAAAAAAGAAAGTCTGTCATGGATGACATGAATGGACAGGGAGAAGAAAAAAAAATATAATTATAAAAATTATACCAACAAAGATGCTAGAAGCGCAGCACAGCAAGTACAAGCAAACAATCTCTTTGTTTACAAAGAGCAGGTCGACTGGACCTGATGTACAGCGTCTCCAACACCTTAAGATGGAATAATGAGTGTGCTCTGGCCAAAACGGAAACCCAGTTCACACTGAAATCCATCGCACAAGTGGGATTCTTAATAAAGTGATCCGCAATCGAAGACCCATAAGTGTTACGAATGGTATCGCCCAACGAAATTTTTTTCTTCAGTATTATTGCAGGTACGTGTTGTTCAATTCTAACGTCCAACTGCTGTGTCGTTCTATATATTGCTGAGAGGAAATTTATGATTTGTGATCGATATGATCAGAAAGAAGACAAACTTAACTCACTTAAGATTGATTATACACACATTCATTTATTATTTGAGATTAATTGAAAAATAAAAAACACTTTAACCATATACGTCAAATGTTTCTAAATGCTGAAAATTAATGAAATAATGTAACTATATTATTCGAGAAAGCAACAAAAGTAACACGGAAAATATCGTTGATTACATCAACGTAAACTAAAAATTATCTTATTAACATAGTCGTGTACACAAGTGTCGGCGTGTTTTCGGATTAATTGCTTCGTGAGTGGGACTCGTCAAATATTTGAATGCATCCTCTCTGTTTCTTCAATCGTTTTACGCACATAGTTTTATGCATGTTTGCTTCATCCGAAGTTCCTTCTTGCTTCCCCGATGACTAAAATCTTCAAATATTCAAGTGTAACGTCAATCGACATCTGACAGTCTGAGATTTTTCCCTGTCTTCCTCTGAATCCTTTCCTCAAACACGCCTCTCAATCCTCTGTAACCCTTGTGTGCTAGTGGCACTCCCGCCTTGCTTGGGGTGATTTTGCCTTAAAAAACATCTTCAAATTATTTGAATACATTAAATGATTTACATCCTTATACATGGCGGGATAAGTGTATCAATATTTGACAATCCATTGCATGAAGGAAAGAATTTTGTTTCTGGCCAATTGAAAACTTTCCATGAATTTCAATATGACTTAAGGCCTAACAACAACCTTTTCAGCTCGTTAGATTTTTGCCAAAAATGCTAATTTATAATAATATTAGTTATATCAGTCAGTTATGTGCCATGCATGATACACGCTTAGTCGATGATGTATTTTTCGATACATGACTGACGAGGCAGACATTTCCCACTGTAGTCTGCCATTTTTTCCTGCGTTAGACCAGTTGCAATCCAAGGCTATAGAACCCGGTCTGTCCTGCTATTTACCCATAGCTGGGTGGAGAAGAAGAGGAATCATACCTTTCCCAAGGGTATTAGCACGTAAGTGAATGTAATGGATTCGACTGCAACGTCAGTCAGATCAGTTAGGTGCCATTCGCGATACACGCTTAGGCGATCATGTATCATTAGATACAAAACAGACGAGGCAGATTTTTTTCCGCAGTAGGTTGGCATTTCTTTCTGGAGTAGACCAGTTGCAATCCAAGGCTATAGAACCTGGTCTGTCCTGCTATGTATCCATAGCTGTGAGGAGAATAAGAAGAGTCATACCTTTCCCAGGGGTATTAGTACTTGAATGTAATGGATTAGACTGGAATTCGCACTCGGCTCTTCGATTCCTTAATCCGAGCCGCTATCTGAGGGATATATAAGACCATGTTTTTGTTGATATAAGTCATGGTATATACGTCTATAGTTTTTTATACCGCATATTTAACATGGATTTAGCTATACATTTTATTGTTCATTATACGATACGTCAAGATAAGTTTAAAAATTGTCACTAGAGAACCACTTCCACGTTTGTAACAATGTCTCCGCCATGTTTTATTGATGGGATAATGCAATATAGATAACATCGTTCTCCTTTCCTTGCTATATTCCAGTGACATCGATTATAGGTTAACAATTCGAATTTAGTTTGGTCATTGGTCAATTTTATCCAGTTCCTGGTAAATTGGAGTCTTTCCAATCTATGCTTCTTTTCCAGATTTTTTTTTCTGATGCGACTCATTCGGATAATCCATAGTTTATCCGTATTTTAGAAACAGTCGACCTGGAAAAATTCATGGTCTGCTGACATACATATAATTTCTTCAGCTATCTCAAGAGGAGATTATCTCTTGTTCTTTATGCTCACTGGCTACAGATACTTTTTACCTAAAGGATTTAGATTACGATTTTTTACGTTCAATCATATATTCATATTTAACTTTTGATATGTGCTAACCCAGGGTTATATTTTCAGAATCCTACGGAAAATTTAACGTAAATGATTATTTCACTAAGCCAATCCCCGTGATGTAAGGCATTTATACTTCTTTATCTTGGAGACGTTTCTTTTCTTCTGTCAGGATTCTATATTTAACAATGTAACTTTCCTGAATTACAAACTGAAATAGTTTTCCCCTTAACTAGTATCTATAAAAAGGATCCTATTTTGACACAAATATTATTAACCGCTAATAAATATATAGCTAAGATGGACTCCAAATACAGTGTAGAAATACCTCTCACTTATACCTCTCAGAAATCCTTCCCACATAATAGTATGCCATTAGCTAGATGAGAACACTATCGCCACTAATGACTTAACGTTATATTGAAGGCATTTCTTTGAGGTCTTGATGAGAGGTATTTCTGGCCCACTCTATATAATGGAAATTACTTCTAATTTTTTTTTAACTGAATATCAATAAAATCTTTAGAATAGTCAAACTATGAATTTCTTAGTGCTGTGACAGTGAGGATGTTACGAATAGACCAATATACTGGGTCTAAATTCAAATGGCAGAATCTTAAAGGCATATTACCAGGTCTGCATTTTAAAATAACCATAAGGGTAATCGAATGAAATGGACAAGAGAAGACCTGAAGATGGAATTTGAAGTGCTAACTGTGACCTAGAGAAGGCCGAAGGAAGCTAAGTTTCTGGGGTATAATTATAGATGAAGTCTTTGATTTATGTGGTGTACAAGATGATATTAAGACGCCAAACCAAATATACATTAATTTTTAAAATATACACGAAGCAATGTTTCAAGCAAAAACCAGAAGCTTTCAGTATTATGAAGATTTTTATGCATGATAACATTCCAAAATATTTGGCAAATAAATAAAATAAGTTTCAAACCATCTTCATTTGACGAGATTTTTCTCTCTGTTAAGCCGACTGTATTTCAATTGAAAACTTCTTGAAGATATTGAAGATAAAGACTTATATAGATTAACAAATATGACACTATTTAGGATTGCGTGAAAAGAAAAAAAGACGATAATTAAATTAGGTGATAAGAAGCTATCACGAAAAGACACTGAGCGATGTTATTTTTTCTAACCAAGAAAAGTGGTAAAGATTTTATTTTCATTAGCGAAGAAAGTAAGGTCGCGGATCTGTCGCATTTGATTTATGTTACGGGGCGAAGAATAAGATATAGCCATCTACCCATGGCAATAAGGAAAATTTCAAATTTGCCGAGTGGCCTACGGGACAGAATGCTAAGAGATAAAAATTAATTAGGTCATGCACTGACCGAAAAACAAAATGTCTGTTGGACCAGCCAAGTTACAAAGAAAGAAAGACTGAGCCCTTAGCTATTTGCGGAGATGCCGTTTGGAAAAGGCACCTGTTTTATGTCAGGAGCTGGTCATGATAAAAAAAATTAAAAAAATAACTATTTTATCGGAACAGTTAATTAGCGACAGAATGCAAAGTCGGCAGATGACCACCCACAATGCTGGCGAAAATCTGATTGACGAACTCCAGGTGACGTTCGGTTAGGATAAAAGTCATTAGGGTTTTTTGTCGGGAAGAAGAGAGAGAAAGAAATGAAAAAGAAAAGGAAATATAATTATATATTTTTTCTTTGAGCGATAATTAGCAAACACCCATGCCGCTGAGTGTCCATTGGCTGAATGACGGCGTGAGCGGTAGGCGAAGGTAATCATGTGAAGATGGAGGGGAGGCCTGTTGACGCCCTCTGAAGGGATCGGTGTGAGATGCTACCGTGAGAGAGAGGGGAACCTGTTGACGCCCCTGAAGGGATTGGTATGAGATACCAATATGAGAAAGGAAGAATATGGGAGGACGATTCCTTTAAACTAGAATTAAGATTTCCAAAAATGGAAAGTGGTGGATTTTCCGGACCGAAAACAAAGAAAACACTTAATGCGGATTTAAAATTATCAAGGAACCTCAAACCCCGACAGGCCCACCCCAGTTTTGGTCGGCGTCCATATATGCAGAGTCGCAGAGAGTGTACGGCAGTTCGCAGCTGAGTTGAGTTCGCAGTTGGGTTGGAGTTGGAGTTGCAGTTTAAGACCCGCCTCGCAGAAAGCTGACTGAGATCCACGCAATCACGACCTCAACTTCTAACCAACTTCTAAGCAGTTCGCAGTTGAGTTAGCAGTTCGCAGTTGGGGTTGGAGACAGACGGGCAAGCAGTTGCAGTTTGCAGTTGAGCTGAGAGCTCTGAAGACCCGCCTCGCAGGAAGCTGACTGAGATTCACGTATTCTCGACCTCAACTTTTAACCAAGAAAAAATTATTTTTGAAGAACGACTTAGACTCACACCACCAAAACAAGTTTTACGAATATCGCCTGAAGATACACCAAGAACCAGTTTCTTAAAGAACAAACAACTTAAGATGTTACGACTCGCCTAACAAACACAAAGTGTCACGAATCCATATAAGCGGGTTGGGAGGAAGACTCTGTCCTGTATTCAGCAACCAGATATAAAATATTTTTATTCCTTTTTAACACATTTGAAACTTTCGAGTTATTACTTTATTTTCTTTTACATATACTTGTGCGGTATTACCCTTTTTCGGACTCGACTTGCATTACGGCCCGGCGACTGATTGATTTCGTCTACCTAAGATCAAATCACAACGTGGGTAGATTAGACTAGAAATCAAAACAGTTACTTCGGTAGCCAGACGTTAGAGGCGAGCGGGGAACGACAAGGCTTATGCCGAATCTAACCAGATTCCCATCCGAATCAGCAAAAGGTTAGAACGTCACATTTGGTGCCGCGAACAATACCAAGTTACATTGGTCGTCACAGGACAGGATAGGACGTCGACGGCGCAGCCAGGCAGACGTCACATTTGGCGCAGCGACCCCTGGGTGATGTCAAACAAATACGATTTTTGGAATAAAATTCTAAATGTTATGCAGTCTGATTTTTATGAAAGATTTGATTATGATAGTGTTGTGGGGCTCTCCCCTTTTTTACATAAGATGAATTCGTCCAAAGTATACGTATACTGACAAAGAGAATACCTGCTGTTGAGATACAGTCTCTGACTGGGTGCGACGTCTGTCGAACTCTCTGCTTTGGCAGAGAGGAACCCAGACGAAGCTTTGCCGAAGGGCAAAGTTTCGTCCGGCGAGGTAGACAGTTCCTGAACCTGTTTATGCGGGTTCAAAAAGGATACTTTTTGGCTGAGCCTACGGGCTCGGAGAAACCCACGTCAAGCTCAGCCCTGTGCCACATACATTCGTTGAGAGGTTGAGAGATACGGAGACAGACACAGGGTGTTCTTAGAGAGTTATACAAGAGTCCAGAGAGAGAGAGAGAGAGAGAGAGAGAGAGAGAGATTACGGCTTTACTTACAGAGACTTGTACATATACTTTCTACTAACCCGCATTCCTGGACTACTAATCTTCACTTCAAGCCTGTATTCTTACGTTTAATACACTTATTTTTCTTTTGCAATTACTGGCGTTGTTTATATATTTGTGCAGGATTCCATACACGGAATCCACAACAGATAGAAGATTTTAAGACTAGATTCGGTACAATTGTAAAGAACAATATAAAAATGATTTAAACTTAATTTTGACTTAATTTTAAATTAACATTTTTAAAAATGGAAAGATTGTAAATTTGTTTCTGCCCAATTTTATATGACAATTTAAAAACTGACAATATTAAAGCGTGCCGCGGCACAATTTTAAATGAACAATTTCAAAAATAATAATTTTAAAAATACTTTCGGCAAATTGCAATTTAACAGTCTTAAAAGAGACAATTCTAAAACATATTTGTGTACAATTTTAAATGACTAATTTTAAAAAGAACAAATTTAAGTTATTATAGTTACGAATTTAATTTAATAATTTTAAAAAAGACAATTTAAAACTTGTTACTTTATTATTTTAAATGAACAAATTTGACCGAAAAAATTAAAAATATTTTCGTAAAAATTCAAATGAACACTTGAAATAGACAAAATTCAAATTTGTTTCAGTACAATTTAAAATGAACAACTTCGAAACGGGCAATGTCAAAATTGTTTCTAAACAATTTTAAATAACGAATTTTAAAACGAACAACATTCTACTATTTTGTTTACACTTTCAAGTGAACAATATTGAAATCTAATTCTAATCAATTTTAAATGGAAAATTTTAAAACGGATTAATTTCAACTTGTTTCTGAACAATTTTAAATGACTAATTTTAAAACGCACAATTTGAAACTATATCCATTACAATTTTAAATGAACAATTTTGAAATGGACAATTTTAAATTTGTTTCGGAAAAATTTTAATGAACAATTCTGAAACAATTTCAAATTGTTGAGATTTATCTAAACTGTCAGTTGTATTCAACTGCTTTCTCACATCAATGACTAAAAATGGCTTTGTGTGAGTGAAGCCTGCGTTCCTTGGGTTTTCAAACCTTGTGGACTGGTGATACAAAATATTAAAAATAAAGAATTATACCAAAAGTCCGAAACTGCATGATTTGAAGACAACAAAAAGCCGCAAAAATTAAAACTGATATCACATAGAACACAAAGAGAAAATAATGACATGATGAAGATATCGGCATTCCAAGTAACTTAAGGCAAAAGGTTAGGAAGGAAACCCCAACCACACCGGAAAGATCAATAAGAGCTACTCGACTTGATAAACCTATTTACTTGAACAATTTAAAAAAAAGGAAAGTATTATTTGAACCGATATTAACACTGACTGTTTATTAAATAAATGTTAAATGTTTCCTTATATGGAAAGGTCTGATAGTAACATGACCATTTTAACATTGATTATTGAGTTTTATTCGATAAATGTAATCAAAATACTAAGAAGCTTTCAAGATTAGCCTAAGAATTAATAATATTTAAATAGCATGTAAAAATCTTTAATATTTCCTCATATAAAAATAATACAAATTTTTTTTAGAAAGCAATGATGAAGCACTGTTATTTGTTTTTAAAAGTGAAATGTCTATACATTATAGACATTAAGCAGGAATGGATACTTTGGGTGAGATATGGAACTTCATTAAGTTCAGTGAGAGAAGTGTCGGCCTCAGACAATACCACAGCCTCGGTACGGGATCGGAATATCCTTAGCAACTGAGGCGCCCCCATTCATGAGAAAAAGGTAAGGGCTGAAAAATGTTTGTCTCGAGACAGTTGCATATGTGGCACCATTTACTGAGGCAGAAAAAGAAAAGAAAGAAAAGAAGAAAAAAAAAAAGAGGCGAGACCCAAAACGTGGATGATAAGCAGAACACCACGGCTAAGAGACAATGGTTAAAGGATATTTTGATATGTAACAAATGGCGAAAGAGTGTCATTACAATGACAGGGAAATTCTGAGTGGATAAAGGAATCGGGTTTGTTTTGGCGACGACTGTGTTATCTGGGATGCGTAAACAAACTGCTGGCCAAAGAAAAATCCAAATGAAAATGTTATTTCGATAAGTGACGGAAAACAGGTGGACAAAAGGGCTTTGGATAGATATGAAAAATGTGTGTCAAAAGCCGCACACGATGTGTCCACTGACCGATTTCTTTCGACGGAACATCTTTAGCCTGCGATAATAAAATTATGTTATCAGAAATATGTACCGAAAGGAAATGAATGGGAACTTAGAAATGTTCTTTTCGGGGCGACGTCTGGTCGTGTTAGAAAGACCACCCATTCTGATAATTAGCGATAAGATGACAGACGAAGCCCAGGTGTAGAACCAGAGTTATGACCACCGTCGTTTGCGGCTAGAGAAAATGATAACTGCGATTAAGAGGAAGAAAAGGAAAAGAAAAGATATTTTTTTTTGTTAAGCAAGATATTTTTTTTCCTGAAACAAAGCCGCGGATTCGTCCACGCCCGACTAGGACACCATTGGTCGAGTGGTGATCACGTGACGCACTAAGGAGGCTGTCGCCGCCCATCCAGAGGATAGGTATGAGAAGCTGCTAAGAAGAAGTGGGGAGGGCAGCTCACGCACCTCTGAAGTATGGTGAGAAGGTGGGAGTAAGAAAAGGCTCCCAAAAATGGAAAAGAGTGGAAAATTCCTAACCAGAAATAAAAGAGGTGGATATGTATTTAGAATTATCGAGGAACCCCCGACGCCGACAAACCCACCCCGGTTTTGGTCGGCGTCCATATAAGCGAAGCCGCAGCAAGCAGAAATATGTTGAGTTCAGTTCAGCAGATTGGAGTTGCAGCAGAGAGTTCGAAGCTCGCAGTGGAAGTTTGTTCCGCCTCGCAGATAGCTGACTTGAAAGATTCACGCACATTCCGGACTCCTCTTCAATCCAAGAATAATTATTTTGAAGAGCGACTTAGATCAAGACCACCAAAATAAGCTTTTTTCGACTTTCGTCTGAAGACACACCGAAAAAACCAATTTCTTAAAGAGCAAACAACTTGAAGCGTTAAAACTCGCCTAACGGAAGACAACGTGTCACAATCCATAGAACGGGTCGGGAGATAGACGCGGTCCTATGTATCGAAAAACTAGACAGAAAGTTTGTTATCTTTTTCTTTGATACCTTGAACTTTTGAGTTTTCAATTTATTTTCTTTTATGCATATTTACGTGGTGTCACCCCCGTTGAACCCGATTTGCATTATGGCCCCAACTACTGATTGATCTCGTCTGCCTAAGATCAATTCACAACGTGGGTAGGCAGACTGGAGATCAATGCAGTTACTTTAGTAACCCGGCGTTGGAAGCGAGTTGGGAACGACGAGGCTGATATCAAATTTAACCAGATTCCCACCCGAATCACCAAAAGGTTAGAACGTCACATTTGGATGCCGCAACCGATACCAAGCCAGTTGGTCGTCACATGACGAGACAACACGACTGACGCGACAGGCGGACGTCACGTTTGGAGCGGCGACACCCGAACGGAGCAGCGAGGAGCGAACAGCTGGCGCCGCGGCGATGACGTCACAGTTGGTGCCGTGGTAGACCAGGATAGGACGTCACGGTTTGCGCTGCGACCAGGGGACGACGTCACACATATTTGGGCCGGCTAATTTAAATTTAATTTGCGTTCGAGAGGGCTAATGGAAAAATAATTGTCATATAAAGAATTAATATTTTTCTGAACATTCATATATTTATAAATTCATATCCAAATATGTATTTTTTGTACGTTTTCATGTTAATCTTTCGACAATTAATTCTTTATATCATTATAACTCCCAAGAACTAATATAACATGGTTATAATTTGTTACACTGGATTCGTGATCATGATCCGATTCAGCAGACCTACAAACTCAAAAAGAAAACTGAAAATATAAACTCCGTAACTGGGGTTATATTTTCTGTTTTCCTTTTGAATTTGTACAGAAAAAATAACTCCATAATTGCGCGTGTTGTTTGTTTTAGGTGTTGTCGACTGCAAATTATAGTAGGGTCAACTGTGCACCGTATTTGTGTAAAAGATTACAATGAAGCAATTCACTACACCGGTAATTTGGAAACGGCATGCTGTTCTGATTGGCATTGGCGCCATAATCTCCAGTATGAACATTTTTAACTTGTTTGTGTGTCAATCTGAGGACAGTGTAGATGTCTCGACACAATTGGGTGCTTCTAATGGTAAGTACGAAAGTTTTGGGAGTGGTCACCGTGATGGAGACGTTATGCATCCATTCATCTTACCACACGGCCTCAAACTCAATACAGAAGACTACATAAATTGCATCGAGAAGCTAGTGCAGCCCTAAGTCAAGAGGGTAGCTGCTGGAAGACCGTATATCTGGCAACAGTTTAACGAGAGGCCAACAAAACTTCGTTTGAAAGCAAAGTTGAACTGAAAGGAAGAATATGGCAGAATTCACTAACTTCAACAAGGAGACTCTCCAGAAGAGATGCAGGAATTTTCGAAGTCAACTGGAGGCCATGGTTGAAGCTAATGGCGAAATCATTCAATAAATTTAGTCACGAAAATTTTGTGCAATATTGGTAAATATATCTGTTAAAATGATATGTATTCTTTTTGCGTAACTTAGACGACAATTTATCAATCGCAACCCTATGTATCAAAATATGCAAAAAATTTTGTAGGTCTTCAAGATTAAGAGCTGCATTTTCAGAGCTCCGGCGAAATAAAAATTATTACATTTAGAATTTTAATAGGTTGATATTGTTTAATTAATAATAATTTTTGATATTCTTTAAGTAATAATAATTTTGATCTGTTTTTAGACATAGTGCTCTCCCTGGATCTAGATCCTCCTGGAAATTCCATACGGATTACAATACTGTATTATTATTATTATTATTATTATTATTATTATTTCCCTTTTGTTTCGGATATTATAGCCCCGCTCGGGTTTTAAATTCAGAATCATTCTTCTCTTAGACTGGTTGCCAATGACAATTAGATAGCCATGCCTCTCCTTCTATTTCAAACATAAAAGCAGCGAGAGAAACATAGATATCTACATGTTCCAAATATCGTCCTGCGTAAAGAATTCTGTTATTTTCTTATAAGGGTGGCATTTATAAAATCGAAGGTATGGCCTGTTTTGTTTTTCGTGTATAACAGCACAGACCAAAACGTTGATTTTATAAATGCCATTCTAATTAGAAATTAGAAAATGAACATAATTACTTACACAGGAAATACTTCGAGGGAGTTCTGATAAGTATGTTTGCATATATAAATAGGCGTCACACTTTATTACATCACCAACCTTTATATAAAATCTATACTTGAAGAATATAGAATATGTCCCCCTATGGTTACAACAGGTATGACATAAATCCGTTCAGCCTCACACAAAACATCCCTAAATTATCATGCGGCCTACAAACAAGCATGAATAAAAAGACCTACCACACACACACACACACCTCTCTCTCTCTCTCTCTCTCTCAATATATATATATATATATATATGCGTGCTATATATAACCTCGATACACAAGTAAAGCCTAGATTATAATTTTTTTTTTCAAATATGATTCCATCGGGACAGAAATTAATAATTGTTTCGAAACTGGTCACCAGAATTTAAGCTTAATTCCAATATAAAACCTTAACCACTGGGTGACAGTTTCATCATCAAGCCTTGTATAAAACTGCCACCCTGTAGTTAAGGTTTAATATTCGAATTAATTGTTGCGATGGAAAGGATCATATTTAAAAAAAATGATTATAATACACAAACACACACACACACACACACACACACACACATATATATATATATATATATATATATATATATATGTAAGCAAATATATGGATATAGATCCGACAGTATGAAAAAAATATATACAGAAAAAAACAAACAAAAATCATATTTAAACGGAACGCTGATCTTATATAAAATCTGAGTTATCTGTTTGGATTAGTTGTGCTCTTATGTCCATCGTCTTTTCATGTTGAATTTTATATGTTCTAATGCTAATTATGTTTAATGAAAATGTCCTGAAGATGGTCTAAAATAGACCGAAACGTCCGACGGTGACTTTATATTAACATTGATACAGCATAATTGCATATTAAGATTTTTGTTTGTTTTTTCTATATATTTTCTTCATACTGTCGGATCTATATCCATATATTTGCTTACATACTGTCTACTGGAAATACAAACCTGAATTTACTTTATAACATGTGTGGCAACATTTACCAAGGCAGAAAAAGAAATGAAAGGAAAGAAAGGAAAAGAGAGGCGAAGACCCAAAGCGTGGATGGTAAGCAGAACACCCACGACCAAGAGACAATGGATAAAGGATATTTTGATAAGTAACAAATGGCGAAAGAGTGTCATTACAATGGAAGGGAAATTCTGAGTGGATAAAGAAACCGGGTGTGTTCTAGCGACGGGCTGTATTATCTGGGATACATAAACAAACCGCTAGTGCGGGAAAGCATCTGATTAAGCAAACCCCAGACCGACTAGCCAAAGAAAAGTCCAATTGAAAATGTTATTTTGATAAGTGACAAAACACAGGTGAGCTACAGGGCTTTGGATAGATATGAAAAATTAATTGTGTCAAAAGCCGCACACGAGGTGACCACTAACCGATTTCTTTCGACGGAACATCTTTAGCCTGCGATAATAAAACTGTGTTATCAGAAATGCGTACCGAAAAAATGAATGGGAACGTAGAAATGTTTCTTTTCGAGGCGACGGTCTAGCCGTGTTAAAAAGAACACCCATTCTGATAATTAGCGATAAGATGACTGACGAAGCCTAGGTGGGAACAAGAGTTATGACCACCGTCGTTCGTATTGTTCTGTTTGCGGCTAGAGAAAATGATAACAGCGATTAAGAGAAAGAAAATGAAAAGAAAAAGATAATTTTTTTTTGTTAAGCAAGATATTTTTTTCCTGAAACAAAGCCGTGGAATCGTACACGCCCGACTAGACATCATTGGTCGAGTGGTGATCACGTGACGCAAGGAGGGAGCTGTCACCGCCCATTTAGAGGATGGGTATGAGAGGTTGCTACGAAGAAGTGGGGAGGGCAGTTCACGCCCCTCTGAAATATGGTGAGAAGGTGGGAGTAAGAGAAGGCTCCCAAAAATGGAAAAAAGTGGAAAATTCCTAACCAAAAATAAAAGAGGTGGATATATATTTAGAATTATCGAGGAACCACCGACAAACCCACCCCGGTTTTGGTCGGCGTCCATATAAGCGAAGTCGCAGTGAGCAGAAATGAGTTTCAGTTCGAGTTCGAGTTTCAGTTCCAGTTCCAGCAGAGAGCTCGTGGTTCGCGGTGGAAGTGGGTTCCACTTCGCAGATAGCTGACTTGAAAGATTCGCGCAAATTCCGGACTCCTCTTCAATCCAAGAACAATTATTTTAAAGAGCGACTTAGATCCAGACCACCAAAATAAGTTTTTTTTTTCGACTTTCGCCCGAAGACACACTGAGAAACCAATTTCTTAAAGAGCAAACAACTTGAAGTGATAAAACTCGCCTAACGGAAAACAACGTGTCACAATCCATAGAACGGGTCGGGAAATAGACGCAGTCCTATGTATCCAACAACTAGACATAAAGTTTGTTATACTTTTTTTGATACATTGAATTTTTGAGTTATCATTTTATTTTCTTTTATGCATATTTGTGCGGTGTCACCCCCGTTGAACCCGATTTGCATTACGGCCCCAACTACTGATTGATCTCGTCTGCCTAAGATCAATTCACAACGTGGGTAGGCAGACGGGGGATTAATGCAGTTACTTTGGTAACCAGGCGTTGGAAGCGAGTTGGGAACGACGAGGCTGATATCAAATCTAACCAGATTCCCACCCGAATCACCAAAAGGTGCCGCGGCCGATACCAAGCCAGTTGGTCGTCACAGGACGAGACAACACGACTGACGCGACAGGCGGACGTCACGTTTGGAGCGGCGACACCCGAACGGAGCAGCGAGGAGCGAGCGAAGGCTGTGTTTAGGGACGTCGCAGCTGACGCCGTTACCAAGGACGTCACAGCTGGCGCTGCGACACGGACGTCACACATGGAAGACTTCAAGCTTGTACGAAAATATAAGAATCTATTGATCAAGCAAGGAAAGGATTTATTATCGAACAGTTTTTAAAATTGTTCCATCATTCTGATATTTTGAAATCATTTTTGATTTGCTTGGTAACGTGGAGGACTTCAAGCTTGTATGAAGATATAAGAACCTATTGATCTCTGCGTATTCCTATATCAACGGAAGGGGTTTCTTGAACTGTTTATATAAAATAGTTCAATCGACTTTTTTAATATTTTAATATTTGGAAATCATCTTCGAATACGTTTTCACAACATCGCCTACGTGACGACGACGTGATCATATTTAAACGGAACGCTGATCTTATATGAAATTTCAGTTATCTGTTTCGATTAGTTGTGCTCTTATGTCCATCATCTTTTCATGTTGAATTTTATATGTTCTAATGTTAATTATGTTTAATGAAAATGTCCTGAAGATGGTCTAAAATAGACCGAAACGTCCGACGTTGACTTTATATTAACATTAATACAGCATATTGTATATTAAGATTTTTGTTTGTTTTTTGTATATTTTTTCATTATATATATATATATATATATATATATATATATATGTGTGTGTGTGTGTGTGTGTGTGTGTGTATATATATATATATATATATATATATATATATATATATATATATACACAAAAGCGAAAACACATACTCATATAGAAATGAACGCACATTATCATCCGTTCCGGCAGAGACACACTAGAATTATGATATTTACGTACATAACGTAGATATAAACTTTGTCACCTTTCTGATTAATGTTATTTTCAGCATCTTCGCGGCGGAAGCTCTAATACGAACATTTCAGTGGTGCATATCAGAAAGACATAAGTATTGCATGGTGATTCCTAATATCTCTTCTTAATCTATCTCCAGACAAATCTAAAGGCATGACATCACATTCGTGCCTTATGAGGCGTGAGACTTGGCTATCTATCTATCTATCTATCTATCTATCTATCTATCTATCCGTGCTACTATAGCGTTAGGTGTACCTCATTATAGCGTGAGGTCTACCTCCGGTTTTACGTATTTAGATAATAGCCACGGGAGTGAAGGGGCACGACATATTAAGGTAGACCTCACGCTATAGTAGATCATCTCTCTATCTATCTATCTATTAGGTTGGTGCAAAAATAATGACGTAATAATGTTGTTTTTTGACGTTAAAAAATACGTCATAAAACGGCATTATTACGTCATTATTTTTGCACCAGTCTAATATCTATCTATCTATCTGTGCTTTTATAGCGTGAGGTCTACCTTATTATAGCGTGAGGTCTACCTCATTAAAACGTGAGGTGTGCCTCACGTTTCAGGCGCTTAGAAAATGTGAGAGAGATATAAATATCCAAGTTACACCTTATCTGAACTGATGAGTAAGTGCTGGAAAGGGCACGGCATACTGAGTTGGACCACAGTATATAGTAGCACTTTTTTTCCATCCAATGTGTGCATGTATGCGTGTATGTGTGTTTTCCTGCGTGCGCGCACGTGTTTATGCGTGGGCGTGAGTTTCGAAAATTCAGGTGTTTTTGATCTTTTTCTCGTTTCGTCCTCTTTGGGGATTCATCAGGCGTGCGCATCCACTACCGTAAATCGAACCTGTACGGTGACGACATGACGCGAGCCTCATATACACTGGATCAACGGGTTTCAGTGACGAAGTGGTAAACTATACTCAATATAACGCCCCTCTTCCAAGTTTACTTAGTCCAAAGGACTGTGCCCACATGCGCCACGTCTTTCATCCCTAAGTCGCAACATCCAGAGCATTAGAAGCTGGTTAAAGCAAGGATATACAAGTGAGTGAACATACATACATACATATATGCATACATACATATGTGTGTGTATATATATATATGAAAATTTCTCCGATTTAATCGGTAGAGAAGACAATATTATGAATAAAAATGACAATAGGAAAACTGGTAATTGCTGACGCGTTTCGTCCAATGTGGACTTTATCAAAGCAAAATACGAAAATGAAATTAAATGAACAACGTAACTAATAAAAACAAAAACAGAATGTACCTAGCAACTGGAATGTAGAGAAACGCTATTTTCATATTTTTTAAATGAGAAATAACGTCAGAGATTGTCACGTGTGGAGAATATTGTCATTATATCTGTGTTGATATATTCAACCATTTTCTTTCGATTTTATGAATCTGTTGTGCATGTTTGTTTGTAAGAGCATTAATTTTGTTAAGAAAGGTGAAATAGGGAAAAAGCCTGGGCGTAAATTGATATTTGGATAATTTTCTATGGCGGCACTCTCCAAAATTTTCCTTCTGAGTGAGTGATTTTCTTTTTTTATGAGTGTAGCATTTTTAAAATCAAAATTATGGTTGTATTTATTTCTATGTATTACTATTGCATTAGCTAAGTTGTTTTTTGTGAGGTCTCTTTTGTGCTCATAAATGCGTTTTTTCAAACTTCTACTTGTTTCTCCAATATATTGGGAGGAGCACCTCCAAAACCATTATAGATATACTAAGATCTTCAAACAATAATAGCACTAATATTTCTGAAGCAGGCATTTATAAAATAAATTGCCAAAACTGCTCCTCCCAATCTGTAAATATTGTGTACACGTTCTTGTGTCAATACATTTTGTTTAAGTACATTTTGTGTTGTATTATTATTATTCCATGCTTTATTCAAGTTTCAACAAATATATATATATATATATATATATATATATATAAATCTCAGCTCACTGCTACATCAAGCGTTCATCTCATCTTATCTCCTGCTGGATTGATAGTCATCGGAGATCGTATGAAAATCAGCAGTCTAATGCCGACGATGTTGATGTCCTTCCTGGAAGACTAGCAGGATACTCATATTAATTTTATAGTAAAATCTGTAGAACTGACGCCAGGTTTTAGAGGCAAATGAGAGACCACGGTGAGAAAGTCACTTTCAAGCACGTCCAAAATTCTTTTGCGTGTTGCATATATAAAATTGTATGCAGTAGCCAGGTGGTTTGTTATGTTTTCGATGGACCAACGTTGAAGACGTGGCCTTCTTTTGTTAAGAAGTGGCCGCTATCATATATATGACTGAGTTTTGTATTTAACCATAGTTAGTTTATTGAAGCTGTCGTTAACTCAACACGGCATTCAAGGAAACATTGGAAAAAGTAATCAATAAAAAAGAAACCAACCATTGTCATCATGTAATTAGTTATCGTAATTACCCTTTCAGTTAAAAAAAGTAAGCGAATGGTTACAAACGTGGAAATCGACACAGTGATGTTTGTATTTGGTTTCCATTTTTTTATCTCTTGCAAAACAGTCGAAAATTTATTTGGTGAGAAATGAGCAGAAAACCAATCGATATGTCTCTGGAAATAGTTCAGAGAGGTTTCCTAATGGCAAATTATCACGATCAAGTATCCGGAATGAGCAGCATTCTCTCTCTATATTTTTAAAGGAATAAAGAAAATAAATACGAAATAAAAAGAAAAAGAAAAGAACGGAGACCTACAGAAAACCCTTTCTTCTAATAGCCGTGTCCCTTCAGGAGGTTGGCAATCATTGCTCCACACAATTTCCACTCCTTTGTAGATCTTAAAAAAGAAAAAAATTGGTCTTTTTTTCTCTCCTAAACACTGCTCTACCATCCATTCATACAAGCTCGTTGTGCATTGTTTTCTTTTTGGTTGCAATCTGTCCTGTGAGTATTAAATTTTCCAAGCCATCTTTTCTCAATATGAGCCCTACATAATTTCAACTGCCTCTTCCTGATATTGAGAATGTTTCTTTTTTTATTTTCATTTTTCTATAAACCTTCCACGTTGATAACATATTATGTCAATGGTATCCTCAGCATCCCTTTGTAGAATCAGATTTCTGTTGCTTCAAATATTTTTTCATCTTTGATGAGATTGTGAAGCATTTACTGCCATATAGGAGGACTGATATCACATAAATTTTGAGTACTCTTTTCTTTGTTTTTTTTTCTCTGTCTAATAATACTTTGCGTAGGTTTTCGAATGGATTTTTGGCTATCCCAATGCACCTTCGGATTTATGTTTCGCACTTTCCTTGCTCTGTTTTAAAAAAAAAACAAAAAAAAAGTTCGCAGTTATTTTTGTATTTGTTACATTTTGGTATCTCCAATTTCTAGTTTTCATATTGACCTTTTTTTTTCCTTTTGCTAACAAACAGGCATTCTGACTTCATGCAGTTGATGTTTACTCTTTTCTTCTCGATTTCCTTCGATATATTCTGTAGGATATTTTGTACTTTTATCCATGTGTCTGCTATCAACACTGTGTCATCTGCATACCTTATGTTGTTAAGATTGTGACCGCCAATAAGGAAACATGGTAGGACTTCTAATTATCCTAGAATCATCGCACTGTGTAGCATGTATAATTACGGAGAAGTTTTAAAGACACTAATCAAACTTATTCAATTCTTCCGGGTTTAATATAAGCATCATTACTCAAACATATTTGTAAATCATTATTTAATATTTCTAAAATTAAGGCAGTTACATAGTTTTATTATCTTAGTTAAATTACAAGACGTGGATACGTCTCAAATCACATTGAAAGCATTTCGATTCTACGCAATACAAGTTTCTATATAATAAAACCACATATTGAAAATACTACCATAATTCAACAATTGTATTTCCAGAATTCATCAAGACATTTTAAAATGAACTCCAAATATGACGGAAACCTTCTTTGATGTGCATTTTAAAGATGCGTATCTTAATCAAGTCCTTCATTACTTGTATCTTTTGAGTTTTCTCTTCTTGCATTTTCTCATATTTTAATGTACGGTGGCTGTAAACATTTTTATATAAAACTGGAATGATTGGGACCCTGCGATTTTCTTTAGTATGGATATCTTAAAAAGCATTATTTTGCTTTTTCTTTGATGCTGTCTACGAACATTTCCCCGTTAAAAAAAAAATCCATCATTTCCATTTTTTGTTTATGAAACTTTTTTTGGCTTTTGTGAACACACGCAAACTTAAAGAGACCCTTGCATGCCGAAGAATGAATGCTCTCATCATAATGTCGAAATTTTAATAGAGAAGCCTACTTTTGATGACGTCTGTCAAAATCTTAATTTTTTTCATTAGAATTCTTTTAGATATTAGCTTAATAACACAGTACAACTGACAGATTCATGGGTCGTTAAAAACGGAGCCAAAGGCAGTGTGTTAATATTTCAGGAGAGAATATTCTGTTTATTAATGGGCATGGTTTATCTAAGGATGATATATTCCTCCGTAAAGGTGGGAAAGTGTAATGTTTTCCTAGATCGCTGAAATGTAGCATTGTGTTGAAGATATTTGAAGATAACACTAAACGTCGTTACTATTATGAAACTGCGAACATAAATATTTTTTATGTTTAAAGGTGTATTTGTATCATATCATGAAATACTGTATTTATTGAGAAATAGGCAACAGATTCTGACTCATTCAGAAATCATATAAAAGTAAAAGGAATTGGCAAACATGGACTTTTGTGCCCGTAAAATAAACGGGGTGCCAAAACGTTGTTTCTATTCTCAATAACACCGCCTTTATTTAAACTACTTTTAGGCAATGTTTTAGAATGGATGATTAAAATTGTAATAAAAATTAAACATACGTGGAAACTTATTTCATACATTTTTTTTTTGTTCTTGAGAATTCACAGCAAACATATTAAACAGTATCTACACTATTTACATTGTTGGGACTGTTGTCCTCATCTTTACGGCCATATTCACGATGTTTCGCCCGTTGTATGCTCTTGTCTTTTACTGGATCTGCCTATATTTCTGAGATTAGGTATTTTAAATATTTACACTGTTTACATTGTTCGGACAGTTCTCATCATCTTTATTGTCATATTGACGATGTTTCGGCAGTTGTACGCTCCAGCCTTCTTCAGGATCTGTCTATATTTCTGAGATGTGGTATATTAACTGTTTACATTATTTACATTATTCGGAATATTTTCCTCATCTTTATCATCATATTCATTTCGTTTCGCCCGTTGTACGCTCCGGCCTTCATTAGGATTTTCCTATATTTCTGAGATGAGGTATTGTAACTACATGCATTGTTCGGAATATTGTCCTCATCTTTATCATCCTATTCACGTTGTTCCGGCATTATTCAGGATCTATCTCTATTTCTGAGGTTATGTATTGTAACTATTTCCAATATTTCCATTCTTCCGACGGTTGTCATCATATTTATTGCTATATTGACAACGTTTCAATCATTGGACGCCCGGCCTTCTTCAGTATTTTTCTATATTTAAGAGATTACCTATTGTAACTATTTACACTTTTTCTATTGTTCGAACTGTTGTCTAGTTCTTCTCACTTGTGGAACTCGTTTCCGACTCCATGCTTTCCAGCCAACTTTCACCTGGAAAAATTCGAATGCAATGTCATTCGCTATCTGATTTCCTCCTGATTATTTCTTTGTTCTCGCTCCTTGGCAATGTTCCTGTTTCTAACTCTTTCACACCAAATAACCGATAACATCTCGCTGGTTTTACCGCCTTTATTTCGAACTCGATTAAAAAAAATAATTAATAAGATTTCAGATTTTAGAAGTTGAATTAGACTACAAAAGGAACCGTCAACACAATTCTAAACAAGAGATAAGGGATAAACCCCTACTTCTGTTCAAAAGACAGGGGACCAATGTGGACTGTACGATAGGCAAACCTATCTACTCCTGATGATCGGAAGAAGTCTTTCCCCGCAGAGCCATATAATTAATTCGTAATTCTTCTGTGCTAGTATTTTGAAGCAAATGATTATAAAATCATGAATGTCTATATAAATCGCGAATGTCTGTATAATTGTCAATGCCATGCTGGTCACGGTATTTGACAAAACATTTATCCATTTATTTTTTGTCTTTATCTTGGTCAGATGATGCCAACTATAAGTGGTGAGACAGCGTGGCTGAAAATACTGTTGTACTTCGTTTTACGAATGTTTTTATAGGACTCTGTCAGCTAGAATATGCAAGAGTATAACAGGAATTGCCTTAAATAATAATAATAATAATAATAATAACAATAATAATAATAATAATAACGAATTTTAAATTAATGAATGAATAAGCTCATGGTGAGTTCTAAAACAATAAAATATCTGTAGTAATTCTCCTATCGTATCGTTAATTATTTAACCTTTAGAACATTAACAAAATATTGCAATAACAATTATGAATATGACTGCTAGTCGTTATTTAAAGTGCGTACAAATGAAAAGATTTGAAATAGAAGATTTTTCTATTTCATTGAAACACTTTATCTTCCACTTTTTCTTTCTTTAACTAATTTTCTAATTGAAAGCAAATAGTGCGATTTCTTCTCTTTCCACGAGATCAAAACGGAATAGTCCATCATTTATAAGGTACTGGTAGGTCATAACGTTGCGGACTAACAAAGGGGTTGTCGGTTAAAGAGAGAGGACTTTTTTTATGGGACTTTCCAATACACGCAACCAGAACAATCAAAGCTAATCACCCAGACATCGTAATCAAAAACCACAGAAGCAGAATGTGTTTTCTTACTGACATGGCAGTCCCTACGGAATGAATTTTTGTCGACCTTCAATAATTATTAACCAGGTATTGAAGTCAAACTCTTTGCCTCTTGTCAGTCGATCTAAATAACGCTTTTATCCACTGTGCCATGTGTCCTTATGGACATCTACGTCTGAATTTCTGGATATTATAAACCTAATGTCTTCAGCAACAAATTGTTTTTACCAGTGTTCATATTGCAATTTTTGCTCTTATCATTGCATGTTTTTTATTTTTTTTTTGTTTTTTTACCAGAGTTCATATTGCAATTTTCGTTGTTATTATCGCTTTTCTCTGGCACTCCTCATTACTGGTTTTCATATTGTATTTATTTCTATGCTTGGTCGGCTCAGGAGATTTTTGTGGCCTAGCATATGTGCTGATTCCTTAAGTTTACGAATTTTCCAATGATGTTCTTTGTCTATGATTTCAAAATGATCAGACAGAGGGCGGTTAACTCCCTTTTCTCTCCATATGTTTTCAGCCACGGCTGATTTTTCCACTTCCCCACGTGTTACAGCTTTCTGCTGGTCTTGAAGCCTTACCTTAAGTAGGCGGTATCTTTTTCCTTTATATTTCTTTACGCAGCAGCACGGGATCGCGTACACACAGTTCTTAATCATGTTCTCTATGGTGAGTGATCTTATTCGGGAGAGATATCTGCGAAGTGTCGTCCAGCTATTCAAGGTTGTCCTGATGTTATATGGACCGCAGATCCTTCGTATTTATTCTTACAACCCCTTCACATAAGGCAGGCAGACTGTTTTCTCAGTGTTGTTGTCCTCCTCTTGTACCCACCTATCCCAGTTTATTGGTGCTGCTGCCATGTACCCAGGGTATTTGTTACATTGTAGGGTACAACTTATACTGACGAATTCTTTATCTAATGTATCTGGGTCACCACATGGATTTTGCTCGGTATTAAAAGTAGCGGACAGTCCATTTCTTTTCAACGGTATGGACGGTGGGTGTTGAAATTGAGGTACTGTCCGGTGAATGTCGGTTTGCGGTATACGGATGTCTTAAACCCATGCTCTCTTCGAGATATTATCAATATATTCCAGTAGAAGGTGGAGCCCGGATTGATTGGAAAAGATTCCGATAGAATAAATGAAGAGATTCGTCCATGCCTTCATGAAATACAAAAATATGTACTGACGAATACCGCACCTAAGTTACGAAGAGCTTTATTTATGTAAAATATGTTTGATCTTTCTGTAAAAAGAATTGTCAGAGGACAATGTCATGGAGCCATTTCTGACATTTGATCTCTTGTTGGGACCGAGAAAGAAAGTGTAAAGAACAGAGATGAAAGCAAATACTACTAATAATAATTACCATATAAATTGACGAAAATATAAGAACATGCATGTAACAGAGATAATAACTCATTTTATTGTGTGAAAAAATGAATATAAGGATAATAATGACTATAAAATTAGTAATATTACTAACGAAGAAAAGAGAATACTCCCTCAATACAAAAATAAACATCTATATGGAAGCATATACGTGATCAAAAAATAATAAATAAAATAGATACTTAGAGGAATATATAAGTATGTGTATATAGTTTTTTCAGCTATTAACACTACATGTTCTTAATCATTTGCGCCTCCCTCAAGGCAATGAAACCACTAAAATATAAGATATTATAAATGTTAGAAAATATGAGAAAAAGTATACCATTGAGGAGAGAGAATAATAAAAGAACAAGAATTAATGAATCAGCAGATAACAATAGGCAGTGAACTTAAAG
>CAHIKZ030001189.1:380000-425000 GCA_903632075.3 Acanthosepion pharaonis
TCGGACGATTGCGAACTTGAAAATGAGTTTCCAATATTTCTTTCATTTCATTTTATTTTTTTGGGGTGGCTGTGTCCTTTTACTTCAGGACGATTAAATGAAAATCATATTCAACGAATATCAAATCTAGAGGCCAATATAAATCGTCTTCCATCATTCGGGTCTTTTAATTACTAGAGCTTACTTTGCCCCAACCGATAATCTCGTTTCTCTCTTATCTCTTACGCTGCATGTGTAATCGATTATATCCCATAAAAATTCATATATTTTTTCTCATTCCTCAGGAAGGTAATGCATATATCAGCCCCAACATAAACATCGAAGCACTTACTCAGCGACATATATACTAACATACACAGACAAATGTGCAAAGTTTCCTTATTTGTATGAGTGTGTGGGTGTCTTACTGCGTTTGTCTCAAGGGAGAAAATATTATTTATATTACAGATTAGTAATAACGAAAATGTCACCAATATCTATGGCATAAAACGTTAAAGAGATTCTTCCTTCAGGAATGAGAAAAAACACGAAGATAATGTTAATAACAACATCATTTAGTTGCCAGGCAATGCAACTAAAATATATATAAATTTATATATTACTATTATTACTACTATTAATACTACTACTACTACTACTACTACTAATAATAATAATAATAATACAAGTTACAAAATAAGTGAAGATGACGTGTTTATTCAGGTTAACAGAATTTCTGTTCAAAAGCGCTCAATAGAGTATCAGAGCTAAGATTGACATAAGTTACATTGTTCGGAGCATAGTCCTCATCTTTATTGGCATATTACGACGTGCAGGTCGCGGTATTCTCCGACCTGATTCATGTAATATTTGTTGTAATTTCGTATGCAAATAGTGGAAGTATTTACAATACCTCATCTCAGAAACATCGACAGATAAAACGGTAATATTCAGTAAGTTAAGGAAAGTTTAGTGACTTATCAGTTTTTGTAAAACACCTGGATCTGCTGAGCATTCCGATACGAAAGTATCAAGTTGGCTGACCAGATAAGACATTTTAACATTTCATGATTTAATATATATATATATATATATATATATATATATATATATATATGTGTGTGTGTGTGTGTGTGTTGCGATGGAGAAATAGACCTCATTTCTATTTTAATTTCACGCAAACGCGTTTTTTGTTTTCGATTTTGTCGACTTCACAGCATTGTAGGTTCAGGTGGGAACCATCTTTGTGAAAAAAAGCGCCATGACGCAAATCACTCTGCCGGAAATGTGGAAGCGGCATGTTGTACTGCTTGGCATTCACGCCGGAATCTCCAACACGATCATTTAAGAGTGTTTTTGAATGTCAATCTGACGACAATGCAGAGGATTTGGAAATGAGTTGTACGAATCTAATGGTTGTTTAGGAAGGCATTTGGAGTGCATTCATCTTCTCACAGGGCCTGAGATTCCACACTGAGGCCTACACCAAGTACCTTGAGTAGGTAGGCCAAGAGGGTGGCCGCTGAAAGATCACAAATCTGGCCACAGGACTCTCCATCAAACCAAGCAAGCAGAAGAACAGAGTCATGTTTGTCAGACAATTTTTGCGACCAGATCACTCCTTATATCTGGTAACCTAACTTCCCAAACTGCAACTTCCTTGATTGTTATGTGTGGGGGTAATTGCCGAGATACCAACATAACTCTTTGAAATGCCAAAGAAGTACTGAAGACACGAATTATGGCAGCATTCACCAACATAAAAACAAGACGGCACAGAAGTGATGCAGAACATTCTGAAGACATCCGGAGACCGTGATTGAAGCCAATGTCGATTTTATTTAATAATTTTACTCTTTAGAATTTTAAGATATTCTTGTGTAGTTTTGGTAAACATATATGGTAAAATAAGATGTTAATGTCATTTTAATTTTCGCGTAATTTAGACGGCAATATAACCATCGCAACCTGCACACACACACACACACACACACACACACACGCGCACACACACAGATATATATATATATATATATATATATATATATATATATATATATATATATATATATATGAAATGAGAACGAATCGAATATAAATTCCGACGTTCGTAACATTAATTCAAAAGCGGGCTGAATACAACAGTTGAGCAATAATCTTTATTTTAGGATATTACAAATGTTGGGGATGTGCAGAATAAACTATGGAATTTGCTGTAGCATTGAGTTAAATCAGAAGGAATTTTTATGTTAGGTTGCGTGAACTTTTCTGCATCCACAAATAAATAAACAATTTCAATGTAAACAAGCCAAAACATGCATCCAATTCAAAATCGATTTATGCATTTATATACAAATAAGATAATATGTACAGAATATTTTGAAGTTGTTATTGTGTTGGTGTACTCGTGATATTTGTAGTTTTTTTGTATATCCTTTTTTATGCCTTGTGTATCTGTGTTACAGTCTTTTTAGGAAATTGTAATTAGTATTTAGAATGTCGGTATTATGTTTTTTTAGAAATGAGTCATTACGAAGTAGTGTACCTTTGACTGCAAATATTGAGTTCGTTCGATGATGTTATTTACTTAGAATAGTAGTGAATGTTAATTCACTTTATATAAGTAATGTTGTTCGGATAGAAGTTTCGTGTGTTCACAGAGTGTTCTTCGATTTATGCTACCGAGTGAGTCAGTAATGATTTAGTTTGTGCATTAGTTTGCGCGTTAGTTTGCGCGGCAAGATTGCAGTTGCAAGCGACGTGGATTATATTAGCATATCTCTATGCTCGTTCGACTGAATGATTTATCGTAGATGATCAAAGAGAATGTATAGTTTGAGATTCTTGAATGACGAAGAAGTTCGTAGAAGATATTGAACAGGAAAGGTCTGTCGTCTCGATTAGCGAGACGGTAATTGGTAGTCGTCACATTTTTAAGCTTGAGTAAGCGGTCGAAAAATGGTTTGCTGCTGATCTGCTCAGGTCTCCGCCTCCGTCTGCTTCTGCGTAGTCAGACGTGCTTTGGGTTCTTTTTAAGAGGTCATGATCACGTGGGTGGCTCCGGAACGATTTTTACGCCAAAACTTCGAAGTGCACGTGCGGGCGACCTGATTGGTATAAATGAACCAATCAGAGGGCTAGATTTACGAATGAAAGTTGGAATAGTGCATCACTCGAAGAAGGTAAGATTTGGCTAATAGACGAGCCCAATACAACAGAAACTTGTATAAACGCTACACAAATTCAATCATGTTTCGTTTTGTATTAACACATCTTATCAGGAGTTAACAAATGACTGGTTAGTAGACAATTTAATGAGATTTAAAGCCATGTGCAAACTCTTTTCACGCGTAAAAAAAAGTCTAAAAAAGAAAGACACACAATAAAATCTCATTTCACGAGAAAAAGAAAGAAAAAGAAAAAAAGAGTAGGAAAGAAGAGATAGGTGATAGCAACAGAATTTGTTTTGTTTATAATCAGATCCACCAATCAAAATCGCCGACGCTAAATTCAACGTAAAGGGAGAAACTGAAGTTAAGAAACAATCGTAAATAAGAGGTCATGACCCAAAGATTTAAAATAGCAGACAAGATCTAGACGTTATATTCAATACAAAAGTTTGCTATAATGTTAACATAAGACACATGACAATTACTATGTGTTATACCGGAACATACCTATTCTATTGTCCCATAGATAATAAGTAGTAGTAGTAGCAGTCGACAGGGGGCTCAGTGGAGTTGAGTGAGTCAGTCGATGTCGGACATTAAGGTATCAACTATCCCAACTAGATTGCTGCGTCATTAACTATTATTTCAAGTTCCTAACGTTTTGTACGTCGGACCCTTTTAGGACCGACTTACTGAAATACAAGCCTCCACTGTGAAAAATACTCTACAACACTATGAGAAATGAAACGCAATTTAACAAGACACTTGTTAAATCGCATAACTTGTGAGATAAAAGTTAAAATCTCACAATTTTATAGTCGGTAAATAATATGGCTTTTTAAGAAATAAATGAAAAGAAAACAAAATGATGCATTAAATTGTTTATTTTTAATTTTTTTTCCCTCATCCAAGCATTTTTGAGTTTTTATTCTTTATTAAATCATCTGATTTACATTTTATTCTAAGATATTTCCAATGTAAAATACTCATTCATTTCTTAACTGATAGTTATCAAAAAATTAATTAACGATATCACGCATCAAATTATCGTCAGTGATTCTAAGTAGCAATATGCCATGGTGAGTATTTTGGGGCAAACATAGAAAAACACTCCCACAAAAGGGCAATTTCTTCCTTGTCGGTAATGTCTATTGTCTTAAAAATGGATCAATAGATTTGTAGTAAATCCTAAACCTATGAAAGCTAATTATACTTTTTTCTTCTTGAGAATTGACAGCAAAAGTAATAAACACCATTTTTATAATACATTGTTTATTTACACTGTTTATTATATGAATTATTAGAATGATGGAAAACATCAGCGAATTTATTCAAATTTTATAAATTGGTAAATAATAAGTATTTCATTAGAGTTGGTTCATATATTTTAATAATTTAGTAAATGTTTATAAATTTATAAATAAAAATTGTTTTCACGTTTATTTATAAATTGCTAAATTGACAATATTGCATTGCAATTGTTCAAATCGTACAGCTTTTGAAATTGTAAATATAAAAAAAATTGTCAATAAATAGTCTAATAAATTATTTTTATTATAACTAATCAAGAACAAGAGAACGTTCATCGTATGCTTAGGTTTATAGCAATTCTAATCGCCACATTTTGAAAGAATAAATATTAACGAAAGTTGAAGGTCGTGAAAATAATAAAAATATCATGAAAAAATGCCGTCCATTTGACATTACGTCATATTGAGGGTACGTGTATCCATGTTTACCGAATTTTTTTTTTATTTTGTGTATGTTTTGAGGATCCTCGACCGGAGTGTATATATATATATATATATATATATATATATATATATATATATATATATATATATATAATAGTTTTACACTACGTCATATTGAGGGTATGTGTATCCATGTGTCTGCCGTTTTTTTCTTTGATTTATTTTCTGCGTGTTTTGAGGATCCTCGACCAGAGTGTGTGTGTTTATATATATATATATATATATATATATATATATATATATATATATATATATATATATATATATATATATATATATATATATATATATGTGTGTGTGTGTGTATTTATGTATGTATGTAAGTATGTATTTGACGATTTCACATTTAATTGGATTGAATTAACTAAGAGAATGCTCCTTGAAATTGTTTTAAAAATGCTACTCTAATTAAAATAGGAAACAATATAAAACACAAAAAATAGAATGTGGCATAATCGCTAGAATATACGAAGCAAATTTGCATCCAGGTTCTTCTAACGTTCCTCCATTCTGGACAGATCTCTTATTAATACGATATTGGAATATTTAATAACAAAAAATGTGACGGAAACATAAAAGGAAAAATCTAGTTTAATTCCATTAGATTATGTGTTTTAAAACAACCACGCACACACACACACACACACACACACACACACACACATATATATATATATATATATATATATATATATATATATATATATATATATATATATATATATATATGCTATTTCCAGATTTTCTTTTTTCGAACTTGTGCATGTGCAATTGCATATAAAAGACGAAACGTGTTACACGAAAACTTTCCACTCTCACATATATATATATATATATATATATATATATATATATATATATATATATATATAGCTTATATAGCTTAGAATTAATATTTGTAATATATTTGTGAATAGATGTATAACATTGTAATATAAACACATATGCATGTGTCGATAGTTAGGTATGTAGGTATTTATGTATATATGTATGTGTATGTGTATATATATGGTTGTATATGTATATAACCTATATGTATATATAGATGGATATATGATAAATAGATTATATGTATATATAGATGGATAGATAATTGATATAATATATATATATATATATATATATATATATATATATATATATATATGTGTGTGTGTGTCTATACGTGTATGGAATATTTTTAAATGGAAGTACTTAGGTCATTCTCTTGGTATTTTAAAATTTCTCTTTTTAATATTTAGTATCACTTTCTCTTTTAATGTTCTATAATTAGAATTTTGAGAGTCTATTTTTATCTTCTTAAGGGAGTTTCATCTTAAAATTGATAATTTAAATTTAAATATACCACTATTTAACTATTAATAGTAATAATAATATTAACGAAATTCCTTTAATAATGAAGCACTTCAGAAGTCACCTAAAGTTAAACTTTAACTAAAAAATCAAACTAATATCTAAATAAATTTCAAATGTTAAAATATAGGTAATGATTGAGAAATGTATGTGTGTATATGTAATTTATGTATGAAGATGGATGAACCTTTGTGTATATTCTTACACGTGTGTCTATGTGTGTATTTGCACATGTAAATAAACGTATGTATATATGGATTTGCATGAATATGTTTGTGAGATGCATATAAGAAAAACACAAAATCTTTAATATTACCCTCAAATATTATTAAATAATGAAACCTAAGCCTTAATTAAGTTTATCCATATAATAATAAAGAATAATTACATTCATAAATTAGATGTAAAGTAAAACTAATATAGATGCTATTGTTACCGAAATTTTTTTACAAAATTATGAAAGTACAATTGGTCGGGTAAATAAACTATTATAATTTTAAATATTTCTTTAATATGTTCTCGATAAATGTGCTAATAAAAATAGTAGTTAACTTATATTAAGTCCCTAAACTATTTACTTAAAAAATTAAATGTTTAAATTAATAACATTCATCATTCTTTAGACATCTAAATTTCTATCAAGCATTGGAATCTATCTTTTACATAATTTTGTTAAAACAAAATTACAGCCTCTTTCGATTCACTTCCCTCTCCCCCTCTCTCTTTGCCGTAATACTCATTTAGATATATCTGTCTCCTCTCTCCTTTCCATTTTCCCTTTTCTTTTCTCCCCTCCCCTTCCTATATATAATTTCCGTTAAGTTAACCATCTAAATAGGTCAAGGTTCGATCACTCCTCCTACCCCAATATAAAGCATGCTTAAGAGAAATATGAGATTAACCCCTCCCTATACTCTACCTTGTCTCGTTAACTACAACTATCACCCATCAATTTCTAATCCCATTTTTCCTTTCATTTCGGTGTTGGAAGTTTTACCTGATGATCCGGAGTCCTTTAAAAAGGATTTTGGTGAAATAAATTATTGTAATGGTACCATAAATGGTCTGTTTTTTTCATTATATATATATATATATATATATATATATATATATATATATATATATATATATATATATATAGCGGGTTGCTAAAGATTTAAAAAAAAATTTTTTATAAATTTCACAATAAAAAGTGTTCAGTTTGAATAATACTTCAAGTATTTTAATGAACATTGTCTAACTAAGCAAAAAATGACATTGAGAAAGATCGCTATTATGGAATTTTATTACCAATTTTCGAATATGACGGCGGGCAAAAATATTTAACACGATTTTTTTTTAATATTGAGTAACCTATCCTCTGTTCTGCCTTACAGCCTCTAGTCGCTTTCTGTAGTTTTCAACGAAGTTCTTCCATGAAGATTTTGGCAGTTTTGCCCATTCTTCTTCACAGACTTTCTTCAGTTCCTTGATATTTTTTTGATCTCTTGTTTGTACTTACAACTTCAACTTTTTCCATAAATTTTCTATTGGATTGAGATCCGGTGACTGGCTAGACCATTCCAGGACATCAATTCTATTTTCATTGAACCATTGTTGAGTTGTTTTAGCCATGCGCTTGTGACCATTGTCCTGTTGGAATACAGAATCTCGGTCAAGCCCCAAACCTGTTGCACTTGTCAAAGGGTTGATAAGATTTGCTTCTATTTTGCTGCATTTATTCTTCCTTCAATGACTTCCATTTCATCCTACTCTGTTATAAGAAAAACAAAACCAAATCATTACATATTTGACCGTTAAGATGGTGTTTACTGAGTGGTATTCAGTTTCTTTTTTTTTCCTTCACACTTGGGTGAACGTGTTTTCCCTAAAATCTCAATTTTCGTTTCAACTGAACAAATAACTTTTTTTCCAGATTTCATCAGATTCAAGTTCATAATTTTTAAAATGTCAGTCAGTTTTGCACATGATTGCTTTTTAATAGTGGAGTCTTTATTGCTGATTATTGTGGGGACATACCTACAAATGGACACTTCCACACCTATATAATATGGCTACCAACTCTGAGTAAAGGGAGCCATCAAGTGAGGGTCACCAAGTTGTAGGCATAGAATGAGTGAATGAGTGAGTCAGGACACCAGTGAGAGAAACTACTCTCCAGTCCACATTTACCTTTGTACTACGTTTCCGAGAATATACTATTTAACCTTGTATAAGAGTCCGTGTTATCTTTCTATGGTTCTACACCATAACAGTGATCTACAATACAATGATCTCTTAATTGTATCTTTACTTTTTATTTTTTCCAGAATTCATCAGATTCAAGTTCATAATTTTTAACAAATGCTAATGATCGCTTTTTAATAGTGGAGTCTTTCTTGATGATCTACAATACAGGCCTGTAAGATTCAGCGATCTCTTAATTGTATCTTTACTTATTTCAATTCTGGCATGTTTCAGATCGTTCTGAATTTCTCTTCAAGACAAAAATGGTTGTTTCTTCACATTTCGGGTTATATATTGTTCAGTAGCCTCGTTTAATTTACGCGGACGACATTCCTTTGAATATTTTCTGTAGTATCATATTTTTTCCAACTTCGCACCACAGCATCCACTGTAAACACAAGCAAATTTAAATCCTGAGCAATTTTTCGATACACCATACCATATTTGTGCAGTTTTATAATCTTCTGTCGCATATAAATTGATATTTTTTTTATTTTAACCATTTTTATAAACTTATAGCGGGATAGTCTGTGCTGCATAAGATCTGTTATCGCTATGTGCCGATTGCTCGGTATAAATGCGTTGGGCAGGTCTATTATTATTAGTGGGGAGAGTAGGGAAGTAAGATTGTCAACATAGATGAATAGAGTTATAGGTTACAGAGGGGGAAAGACGTCTCGCGTGTAGCCAGTTGTAGCCAAAAAATTTCCGACAGGTATGTCAATTACAGAAGTCAGGTACAGAAAATAAAATTAAATAAAATAAAGGAAAAAAAAAAAAAACAGACAGGAGTAGCGGATACATTTATAAATGCACATGTGTACATAAGTGCACATAACAGTGTGTAAAAATACAAAAGTAATCACACAAGCATAAAAATCTCCATTCACGTAAAGATATAAATATATATACAATATTAATATACAGGTATACTAACCTTCCACACTCCTTACATAATGTTATATGTAAGCAAATATATGGATATAGATCCGACAGTATGAAGAAAATATACTGAAAAAAAAATCCTAATATGCGATTATGCTGTTTTAATGTTTAATGTTGAATTGTATATGGTCTACGTTAATTATGTTTTATGATTATGTCCTGAAGATGGTCTATTAGACCGAAACGTCCGACGTTGACATTAAACATTAAAACAGCATAATCGGATATTAGGATTTTTGTTTGTTTTTTCAGTATATTTTCTTCATAACGTTATATGTAAAGGAACCATAATTATAGAACCAAAGATGGTATAAAAGCGGGTGACCGGAAAGTCCTCAGTGTAAGTAGCAATAATTCCATTACCGAATAGTGCGCAATGAGAGAAATCATAAGTGATCAGAACATAAAAATATAGTAGGTAGCTGATGCCTGTTAAAATTTGGAGTTAAAATGTGGTTGAAGGGCCCACTTATCCCAGGAGTGGTGTTGGTGATAATGAGTCTCCTTGAGGAAATTACACTCTCTGAGTAAACCCAAAACTCTGTTTATTCTCTCTATGTGGGAATTTACTTTTACGATATACTTTATCTCCTATCTGCATCTATCCTCCCAGCTACCAAACCTAGACGCTAAAAGTGTGCAACCGTCAACGTCGATGATATGCCCAGATTGGTTGAAATGTACAGAGATCGATAATTGCTGTTGTTGTCCCTGATGTTTTTCTTGTGGCTACTGAACCGTAATTTTTAAAAATTATTTAAGTAAATACCCTGTTTTTTTTAATTAAACAGCAGTAATTACATATACCATGCTGAATGTTCGAGAAATTTCGTAGAAATATGCGTTCTCTGACAGGAATTGAATGTGTATTCTTATAAGGAAACTGTCATTTGATCTGATGTGCTATAACACTTAGCTATAGAGATCATATATCTGATCATGAAACATATCTTAACAATCGTAAACAATGAAAATACATAATGAAATGGATTGAGTTCGACAATTATTTAATATATTTTCTGTTTATACGTTATATATATTGTCATGAATCCTTACCTATAACTACAGAATGAACTCTTCCTAACACTATGTATACTACGCCTCTCAAGAGAGAGGGACGAATCAAGTCGAAGGGCAGAGTCTCAGTTTCTACGGGCATTTTTTGGCCGAGCCTACGGGCTCGGAAAACCCACGTTAAACTCGGTCTTCTGCCACATGAAACCCTCGTTGCCGGGGGCGGGGGTCTAGATACCGAATCGAGCCGAGCTTCTCGGCTTGACGGTCGAACTCTCTGCCTCTGAGCAGAGAGGAACCCGGACAAGTCTCCGCCGAAGGGTAGAGTCTCGTTCGGGGAGGTTGACCAACCCGATCCCGTTTATACGGTTTCTACGGGCATAATTTGGCCGAGCCTACGGGCTCGGGAAACCCACGTTAAACTCGGACTTGTGCCACATGCAACCCTCGTGGGGGATGGCTAGATACTGATAGTAGTTCACTCCAAACCGGACTACTAACACCTTCCGCATCTTGTATTATTATTTCGTGTAATATACCTTCGTTATTTCTACTCTTGTGTTCGTGTTGTTCTTCCTTGGTCCTCTCCTGGACCATAACATATATAAATACAATATATTTAAATCAATGCTTGATTTTGAATTTTTTATAGTTTTTTGGGGAAAATTATTTTGCGATAAATTCTTACTAATTGATCCATAGCTGGGGGGAGTAGTGGATTCATACCTTTCCTAAAATTATTTGCACAGAAATGAATATAACAGAGTAAATTAGAATTGATCGTCAGCTCTCCGATTAACAATCCCGGACCATTATCCATTGCACCACAAATTTACTGAATCTGGTATTCCGAAGCGGTCAACAATCTAGCTACTGACCAGGCTCAAAATCGTTTAACTGGTTATCGTACGGTAACCGGTATCTCGATGTGATGGGTCCGTTATTTTGCTCTGTCAAGTTTAGTTTAAATAACATTCTGTGTTAAAAAATAAGAGTGAAGGTATAGTTAAATATTTGCCTCTTGGGTCAGCAATCGTCAGTGCCTATCTATGTTTTCATAAGTAACATTTATTTCAGCAAATAATGAAGATATGATCCCTTCACTCCCTTTGATGAAGAAAATTTTGTCGTGTTTCTTTCCACCAAATCAAGTCTTTACATTCTGCTGTCATAATACAGGAGAGGAGATTGGTTGACCTATGCTATTTTGAAAATTAGGCAGAAAATTGTAGCTCTAGTTTTGTAACTAGTGGTTTTTCTTTTATTTTCTCGGGAAATCAATATATTTTCTGGACAATTCTTGCGTTGTGACTCTCATACAAAAGAAAATGAATGCCCTAGACACCTTACTCCAGTGTACCTTGAAGATCTTTTTTTTTCTTTAAGCCTTCATCTGGATAAAATTTCCCTAGAGTTGTCCTTGCATGGAAAAGCGCCTTGTCAGATTTGCTGGAAAAATTAATCAAAATGGGACTTCTATAGGCGGAGACATTGTTTAAAATCTTTTTGATAGACTGCTGCACTTCATGCGGACTAAGCTCTGTCTTATTTCAATTTCATTTTTAGCAATTAATTTTATGTCTTTTGATATATTCTATTGAAGTTTGAAATTTCTTTCAAGTTAATTACTTATGGAGTCTTTAGGTAATATAATCCAGTTAAAATATCTATGCTTAAGTTCGAATAAGTACGAGCGAAACCAGTTTTATCTATTTGTTCATTAACTTTTTTCATCTTTCTGAGGAAATATAATTCTTAAGAAATGATTGAATAGGATACTTTCGAGTTCTGTGACTATAAATTACCCGTGGATATTCTCCTATTGCACCGGTAAGTATGTGCACTTAACAACTTTATCAAAATATGGCAATAACTAGCAGTATAACCCGTCTTCGACCGGATATTTCATTACAGGGAGTTTTTGGGATTCAATTGGAGCCGTTTAAGTTTAAATCAGACTACCCGACAATCAATATTAGTAACAACAATTGGGTGCAACTGAGGCACATCCACAAATAGGTGTATCACAATTTGAATGGGTTGGTGGCCATGAAAAGTCCAGTTTTTGCGTTCTCAATCTTGCAGAGAAGAAACATCTTCAATGGACCATAATAATAATAATATACGATAATTTCTATATCTAATATATATATATATATTTTTTTTTTATAATTCTCATATTCTTTTGCGTTAGATTTCAACTCTCTAAATTTATTGTACACTGTTTTTTACAGAAATTAAATTTTGTCTTTGATTTATCAAAATTATCATTTGATTATCAAAAATCAGTTTTTTTTTCGATTTTTCCCCTTCAAGGTTGGAATTTTACAGCCATTTTAAATTCAAAACTGGCACTGAAGAAATATCTATCAAGCAAAACAAATTTCATCGAAGTCGGATGAAAACTGTGGAAACTCATAAACATCCGACCATACACACACACATACTTACATACACACACATTTTGAGAATTATAGATATAGAGATTCTAATAAATAAATAAGAAAACAGGTCGTTACTTAAAGATGCAAGAGGGTACAATTGAAAAAGATTAAAAATTGAAAAGATATTTAATTTCACAAAATCAGTCACTAAACACATGTTATTGCTAACTGCCTTCCCTCTCTTTTCTTTATTCATTTCTTTCTTTATCTTACTGAAGAAAGCGTTGTCTCAGCTTTGTTATTTTTTGTATCATTCCTTTGGATCAAAAAGGAATAATCTGATACCTATGACTTATTAGCAGGTCGTTTCTGGTGTGCGTGATAGTCATGATTGTCATTCCTAGGAAGGTCAGATTAACTGATTTTTTTTCCAGGACCATGTTCACTGACATGCGTATTATGCTTTTATCACACTTGACAAACATCATCATCTAGGGTTTACTTTATCACTGTGACTCTCAAGTCGATATCCTGCAAAAGAAGTGACAGATATCGACTATGTAGATAACCTAGTTATCATTGCAGACACGATTACCAATGCCACAGCACTTCTACACGATCTTGTAAATGCTGCCAATGATGTCGAACTCTGTCAATGCCTCTAAAACTAAATCCAAAGGCTTCAACCAGCAAGACTCAATAGAAACTGTCTTATGAATCAATAAAATATGTCGAATCTTTTCCATAGCTAGAAGCTAGGTAAATTATACTGAAAAGGATGTGTAAGTTCGCATAGATAATGCTTGTTTCTCCTTGAATAAAATGCATGTGATACAGGAATCAGATCTACCAGAGAACCTCCAGCGGATATACCTTCGAGCCACTGTAGAAGTGGTTTTAATGTATGGTGCAACTTTCTAGACATTTAATAAAACCCTAGATTTAAAGCTTGATGGAACCTGCATATGAATGCTGAGAACAATGCATAAAATCTCCTGCGGAAAACGTCCAACTAAATCACAGCCCTATGAATCTGTTATATACCGTAGCTATGAATAGTAATAGGTATGACCCAATCCTCACAAATACGTTGGACACTATTGTAGGTAGGGGTTATATACTGTCTAAGTAGTTCACCACAAGCAGTGGTTTACCTACTTCACGCCGCTGGCGAGTATTGTATTTTGTTGATGTTATAAAGATTACCATTTCATTTCCAACCCCCGATTTGGTTATTTCTCATTCAGTAACCCTTTCTAGGTTACAACAGAAAGCTGATATTTCTACAATTTTAAGCAAATGCAGAATGTGTCTTACAGGACTCTAATTGTGATCAAAACAAAAACTAAGGAGCGATTTACGATTCTGGGCTCCTAGCTATGTTGGTTATACAGCCACCAACTATATTGACCTGCTATATTATGACACAGGATGCCTCCCCAATGACCATCCGACCTTGATGCAAGACCATGATGGTCGTCCTGATAGACCCATGTACGTCTGAGCTAGGCCGACCAAATAAAAAAAATAGCAGGTCGTAAATTACGTACTATTTGACTAACAATCGAAAGAATAAGTAGAATGGAAATTTGATAATGTAGATTATTATTACGATTTTTATATAAATAAAGAGTCTGTTCATACGAATAAGTAGAGATGAAAATTTAAACTTATTTTTTTACCTCCAGAAGTACATGGTAGTATACTTGAGCTGTCATCTCAAGTCTGAATAATGCCAATATGTTTTCTGCCGGAAAACCTAAACGACTATGTGCACCTCAACATAACTATTTACCAAAATTATTATTAATTAATTAATGCCATGAACAATAATATAATCTACACGAAAACGGAAAAAATATTTGGAAAAATCAAGGCTCTGATGACAGTCCTTTTTACTGTGTCACTTCCGCGTACAATATTGTTAATCTTTTCTATATATAGTAATTTCTTGGTAACATTTTGAAAATGTTTAGGTTTATGTGAGAATGAGGTTTAAACTATCACTTTTCTGGTATTATTTTTTTAAAATATATTTTTATAAATTCATTGTGTTTCGACCCCAATTTTTTTTCTTTTGGGCGGTGGTTACCTGTTTGCCCATAGCTGGAATCCTAAGAGGTGCTACTAGTCCGCATCAGAGTGAACCTGGGAACAACAAAAATTAACAGGTGATTCCACATTCCTCAATATTACTGATCACAGGTCTTCCTGTCCGATGTAGTTTATCGTCATACTAAGTTCGTCACTATACTTAGATTGATATGTATTAACATGGCATGATATACGATAGTGGGCTGAAAAAATTTCATATGCTGATTATGAAGGTATGATGTTAGAGCTGCGAAATCTTGCATGCATTATTTTCAACTCATCTTATTAGTAACTGCATTGTTCTTCTCCATGTAAACTGATTTCAGACTATTAAAAGAAGACTTCAAGTGTAACGGCCAGGGATGTCTATTGAAAATAGACAAAATTTTGCATCGTGATGTTATAAATTAGAAGTGGAAAAGGGCCAACAACATCAATGGAGAGTCCTATGCCGAATAGATCTAGAGAGTTTCGAAAAGCTATCAAAGCCAAAAACACAGGGGAAAAACGATTTCTTTAATTAAGACAATTCACCATCACACATGTCCTTGGTTTCAATGGCTACTGTGCGTGAGTCCGACATTGTGCTGGTTGATCACACACCCTATTCTCCACATTTTCAAATATCTGACTATCTTCTGTTCCCCAACATAAAAAAATCGCTGAATTAAAAGTATCGCAGTGATAATGACCTCACATCGTTTGTTTTTGGTAATTTTTAGCCACAGGATGAAAGCATTTTCACTAACGTAATTAAAGCAATGCAACAACTATGAAAGAAATGTGTGGACCGCAAGTGGGGAATATACTGAATAAAAATTATTTTGAAGTGAACCCTCGAATATTTTCTCTTTTAGGTTGTTTTCCCATATTCGTAATTATTCTTGTACGGGTTGTCTCCCCTCATAATGTGCGCGATCAAATATCTCCAAAACTTGCACTTAATTGTAGGCTTTAGTAACTCTCACCCTTTTTCCTACACCCAACGAAAAAAGCGCGTCATGTAGGTGATCCACAACCACGCCCTATTCATTGTTTTCAATAAGTCATGCGACTTTAATATTATAGTACCCCAATTATATAATTATGTGATAAATGGTATTCCAGATGTTTTTGTTTTTTATTCTGCGTATAAAAGTCCCATCTTTTCCATGTTATTTGTTATTTACGTGACCTATGCACGCTATTGCAAGAATTCAATCCAACAACAGATAGATATTTAGTAACTTCCTGGGAATATCATTCGTATGAATTTAATTTATCCACCGTTTTTTTTTTTTTTTTTTTTTTTTTACAATCCAGTATCCGTCCTGCGGAATACCAAGATTCGCAATTCTGTGTTCGCTCCAAGTTTCCTACTTGTCTGTTCACCGATATGCTATACATTACCTCACTTACTGACCCAGGAACGAGACTAATGACTCTCAGTTAACCACATTCGCTTAATCATAAGTCTCGAGCTGAAAATCTATATTTTCCCTAGGAAAAAGAAATATATATTTTATTTTCCTTCTATATACCATGCCCTTTCAAGAGGTAGGTGATCCTGGTTCTCCATAAATTCCAATCCTTTCTATGTGTCGGTAAGTTTTGTCATTTTACTATCTTTCTTTTCCCTGATCTGCTAACCATTGACACAAGCTAGTTAGCTAGGTTCTTCATTGATTTTCTCTCTCTTGAATTTAGCATGTCCTGTGAGGCCTCTGATCTGGGGATTTGAGATTGTGAGATGCCTGGTACCAACTTTTAATTATTTTGTGCTCAGGTCCACTCTCACCCGTGTGGTAGCCGCTGTTAGGGACCCAGCTATAGAAAAATAGTAATTCCTCCACAAAAAAAAAAGAGACCATGAAAGTATAAAATTACATTTAAATAGTAAAAACACCAGAAATATATTTTATATTTTATAATGATAAAAGTCGAAATTTCAAAGTCCTGGGCATGACGATAAAATATCCGGCAGCAAGTCTAATGATCGGGAGTCTATAGAATTTGAGGAACCTGTAAACACTTTTTAATTGTTATTGTGGCCAAATCAGCTCAAATTTGTAGTGGTAGCCCCTATTATGATCTCAGGTATCAGCAAAAATTGAGCCATCCGCAAAAAAATTTTTTTATATTTTAAAATATAGTATAATAGTAAAAATAACAGCAATATATATATTTATATATAAAAAACGACCATACAAGATTAGCAATACATTTTATCTGTAGTTTAAGGCGTACAATTGTCTTCAAAATATATTTAATTGAAGCCATAAAATATTGTTCACATTATTTAGATTGATTTTAAATAACCCATCGTGGTTCATATGCCACTAAACCAAAGTAAAAACAAACAACCATTATAAAAGAACTCTTTCGTAGAAATTAACTATATATATATATATATATATATATATATATATATATATATATATATATATATATATATAATAATCCACAGACAGTTTCCCTGTAACACGGCTCCTTTGTTCAAGTCAAGATCGAAAATCGACTGATTTAGCATCAGTCAGAGACTCTACCCGCACGGCAGAGAATTGGAATCTTTTAACGTATTATATCCGTGATGTATATAAACGCTAAATCAGCAACAAGATCGCTCAATTATGGCAAAGTGCAAAGCGTTAAGCAAGAGCAGCACCTGTTAAAAAAAATCCCTTTCTCCATGGTGCTCGACGAACGAGAGATAAGTAAATAGACTAAGTGCGACAATATTTTCTGTTTATACTCTATTTTCACTGATACAATTATTTAAGTAAATACTGTTTATAATAAACAGTATTAATTACATTTATCGGGGTATTCAGGCCAGTAAAGGTAATTAATACTGTTTATTATCAACAGCATTTACTTAAATAATTATATCTATAAAAATGACGTATAAACAAGACATATATACCTTCTATACATATTGCATCACTGAACAATGATGATGTGTGGTGGAGTGATGGATACCGTCCTGCATTGAGAAATCGTTGAGACGAGTTCGAAACCATTTGCATTTATTTACGTGCTATTATTTTAACGGTTATTGTGTAGGCGGTAGTAGTTAAGTTTTCAATTATCCTATAGGCTAATAAGTAGGAAATATGGTTCTGAATGCAGTTATATGCATAGTGTTATTAGCATTTTTATTCATTATCTATTAGTCGTTAGCTTATTATTTTTGTTACTGTTTTCACTAAGTTTACTTATGTTTATGTCTGCATTAGTATTTCGTTGATTTCATTATTTACTTTATTTTTTTTACTTATTTATTGACTTAAGTTTTTTTAAATATTAACCTCAATGACCACTTTATATTTACATGCGTACTATCCTCGATATTGAACACTGAATGAAGTATAGCATTATTGAAAATAAATATTGCATTCAAGCATGAAGTGCCTTTTGCTATTTATCTTACTGTTTTACTTCTATATTTACTTATGCCATATCCTTGATATTGAAAATTCTTCCCATAAACACAGTAAAGTATAAAATTAAATTTAAATAGTAAAAAAAAACCCCAAAAAACAGATATATATTTTATAATAAAAAAGGCCGAAAATTCAAATTCCTGTGTATGACGATAAAATACATCCGGCAGCAAGTCTAATGATTTGTAGTGTAGAGCATTTGAGGAACCTCGAAACACTTTTTAATATCTATAAAAATGGCGTATAAACAGGACATATATACCTTCTATATATAACGCAACTCTGAGCAATTAGTAGGTGTGGTGGAATAATGTATGCCGTCCTGGATTGAGAAATCGTTGAGACGAGTTCGAATTCACTCGAATCCATTTACATTTATTTACATACTATATATTTAGCATCGTCTTCAGTTTTGGTCAATGAATAAAGGTTGATTTTGTATCTATTGAGACTATTTTTTATATATTCCAAACTGAAAATAACGACATTTTGCCTTCATCTGAATTGTTGATCACCTTTTCTCTCAAAATGTACCACAACGTGATGAGAGCTTCTTTCCGGTCTGACACACTTGAGTATGAAATATGTCATCAGTTGATCTCATATATGATCCAAAGAATTCATCTCCGCGGTTGATGGAGGCAAAACAAAGGATCTTTTTTTAAATGTTAAAAAATGGATTTTTTACAAACCAACACATTAAATGCATTAATTGATCACCATGAATGTGGATATAATTTTGATTTAAAAAAAAATGCTACGCTAATTAAAAGAGTAATCTAAATTAAAAAAAAAAAAATTAATTGAGATGAAAATGTTTATAAATTAATTGCTAGATTATCTCCAGTGATTTTGCGTACAGGTTTTAATAAAATTTCACCATTCTTGGCAGATCTTATATTACAAGATTGTGGGATATTTACTAATTAATGTGATGGCAACATAAACAGAAAGAAAGAAAAAGAATCAAATATATATCCAAAACATACATGAAAAAATAAAAATAAAATAAAACTTTTCGGCTCCACTCTCTTTCGGGAGAATGTGTAGTCGCATCTGCTCAAATATTGATTTACTTCACTGGTTCCCAAACTTTTTTTTGTTCTCGGCCACATTTTGGAAAAAGATGTTTTCTTGCACCTCACTAAATATTACGTGATAACAAAAAAAAAAAAAAAAAAAAAAAAAAAAAAAGGACAAAGGGAGGTAACCGTGGATTTGAAGTTAAAGAACCAAATATCCTCACATTTAAACATACATTGAAAACAATCTCCTTCACTTTGCAGATCCTAGATACTATATTCGTTATACTTGGTATAATGAATAATATCACAGTGAAAAAACCAGTCAATAATTATTTATTTTGTTTTATGCTGAGACGCATGCTTGTAATTACAAGTAATCCATCATAAAATTTTAACTTTTGAAATCATATTTATTTTTGGAATATAAACATGTCGAAATTGTTTCTAAATCATTGATTGTTTTTCAATCATTCTGCCGTACACGCTTATCCTTTTACGCTGGACCTAAACACTGTTTTAGTACAATGAAATCCTAAAGGATGAAATGCATAATATTGTGATAGTCCTACCCGAAAATTCTTATTAGAGGTAAATTATATGGATACATAGATAGATAGTTCGGAGGTAAATTATATAGATAGATAGATAGATAGATAGATAGATAGATAGATACCATAAAGAAATATATATATATATATATATATATATATATATATATATATATATATATATATATATATATAGATAAACCTAGTGAGCCAGACAAACCTACCTAGGTTTCACCTAAACGGATCGTCAGGGAAAGCCGACTTTCCTGACGATCCGTTTAGGTGAAACCTGCAAATCTCTCTGCCTCACTTGGTTTATCTAGGTCTGCTCCTCGGTTGTATTGAGCTCTTTGTTAGTTAGTTGTTTACTCGTATTGGTTTTTTTTTCTTTGGGCTTCAAACCTGTATCTGTGCGATTTTTTCGACAGACATTCATGTTTTGTAGCTCTTTTTTTTTTATAAAACTTTTTTTCCTCGAGATTGATTTGATTATTGGCAAATCAAAAGATTCGAGGGGTTTTTCAAAAACGAGTATAGTTATCTATATTTATATATATATATATATATATATATATATATATATATATATATATATATATATTATAAGGAAACAATTTATACAAATAATTAAATAGCAATGTTAATGTGATTAATGGTGAAATCACTTCCTAAAATGAGTTAATGAGACATTAACTTACTATCAATTATTGTATAATAAGATCCTTATATTCGAGAATTTCTCAGATGAAAAACACTTGCCAAGTAAACTCGATAATTTCACATTGTCAACTTCAGGGCGCAATCTTTCCATACATAGGTAAACACTACGACGAAATATGTGCAGACCAAAAGATGATTTTATTTATGGTCAGTGGAATATATGTTTTGGAGCGTGTGATGACGCAACTCTAGAATTCTTGTTCATATCGACCAAGTTAGAATTTTGTTTGAGTGAGAGTAAGTGTAAAGAGGGGTTTTGGGGAAAGGATAAACTGAAGGACAGGGATCAAGATCAAGGCATCAGAAAATGCCGATTGACATTTCATTTGAATTCTTGAGGATTATAATTATCAAGGAAGCAACAGGAGGAATTGAGTTCTACTGACAGAAAGTACAAGATAAGAAGCTACTGGAGCAGAAGAGACGGCTACATTTAAGAGTTTTCGACAGTAAAATTGTGGGGCCGAGATGCCAACCTAGTAGCACGCTTAAATTCATGCAGTGGGGGTACTAGTGAATGTACCTAGTCAGGGCATTTGCCATGAAAATACTTCTAGAAAAGAGAGAGGGGATCTACAGCACGTCTGTGAGTAAGTGACTATAGATGAGATGCCAGACCTGGAACTATCACACTGCATATCCCTCTCGGGATTTTGTCGAGATGAACAGCGGGATCACCAGACCATATATGGGAGCAGTATTCAATGTAAGGACAAATGGTTTATTTGTAGATTTGAAGGAAGGACGTAGGCGAACAAAACCTTCTGGTGCGACAAAGATAACCAATATTCCTTGCGGTAGAAGTTATTGATTCAATGTAGTTGTTCCACCTCAGTTTTGTAAAAAGCGTTTGACCAAGTGGGCGCAGAGAGGCGATCTCGTGGAGTTGGCCATCAGCCATTCTTTGGGTATCAGAGAGGGTTCTTTACGGTGAGTAAATGAGAGCAGTTGCGTGTTGGAGGCTTTAAAGTTTAGAAGAGATTTCCTGCACCAGTCAACCACAGATTGGAGGTCGTTTTCGAGACCAACAGCCAGTTTAGTTTTTTTTTTTTAGCGATGCCGGATTTACTATTGAGGCAGGAGTAAATATTAGTGTCGTCTGGGTAAATGCCTACTTGGGAACTGATGACATCAAGAAGATCGATGATGAAGATCAGAAAATGTAGAACCCAGGAGAGAGGCTTGGGGAACAACAACGTTCGTATGAAAGGAACAGGAGTAGACCCCGTTTAAGACGCTTTCACAGTAATGATTTTTTCAGTCAAATAATCATCCTGCAATGCGGTATCGCTAAAGCTTACGAAGAAGGACGGCGTGCCAAACACTATCAAACGCTTTGGTGTTATATAGAGCCACAGCTCGAACTCCTCCGTTACAGTCAGTAAGTTGGTATACAAATTCAGTTATGGCCGTAAGCACGTCTACGGTAGACTACACAAAGCGGAAACCACATTGATTGTCAGATAGCAAATCATAGGATGTAAGGTGCTTAACCACTTTGGCGTTGATTAAAGCTTCGAAGACTTTACCGAAGAGTGATAAGATACTGATATGACGATTCCTAGATTGAACAGAAGTGTCACCAGCGTTTTTAAAACAGGGACAACAAATGAGGACTTCCAACAGGTTGTAAAGCATTTGTCAGGGAGACAATAGTTATATAATTTGAAAAGACTGGAGCCAGATCAGAAGTACATTTCTTCAGGACTATAGCTGGTATCCTGTCCCCGCCACTAACCTCATGGCTATTTAATTTAAAGACGATGACCAATGCCATAAAATGGGGGTATGCTCATCTCTCAGGAGGGAAATAATGTGTGGGTACTCCGGATGAGTCGAGTGTCGAATTGGATGAGAATTTCCGAGCAAAACATTCGACCTTATCAGCTGAGGAAGTCGGGACCACAAATTGATTGAAAAGAGGAGGTATTGTAGACTTGCTGTTGTTCAGCACTCTCTTGCAGAGCCGCCAATAGTCTTTAGAACCAAACTTGCGAAATGCGGTACGGTGGTTCATTCTTTCAGCAAACCGTAACATTGCTTTACAAATTACCGGCAAAGACAAAGAGACGTCTGTTGCAATTAGACATGTCGCTTCGATACAGATGGAAGAAGTGATTCCGATGGGAAATGATATTTGAACAAGCAGCTAAGAACCAAGGAGATGAGCGCGATTTAACTTTATATTTTCTTCCAGGAATGACCGCCTAGATACCACATTTAACCCAGGAGTAGACCTCAGAATCACATTCTTGAACGGGGAGAATAAAAACCATATTCCAGGGAATATCGCGAAGGTAATCACGGAACGAGCCTCAGTTTGCTCGTTGGTGAAAGAAAATATTCTGTTAGTAGGAGTTTCTTTGGTGATGGGTGGATTAGAAGATGTTTACAGACACTACGGCATGATCAGAGTTGCCAAGAAGTCACAGCTGCGTGACACGACAAGAATCGGGGACGGAGTTAAAACAGCGATTGAGAAGCATTACAATCATGGTTACTCGGGAAATGTGTATGAAAGTCAACCACTTGTGTGAGGGATTGAGTGATTGAAAACTTAAGGGTCTGCTTGACAGCGAGGTCGGTTACAGAGTGTTTAAGCCACATGGTACGGTTGGAGTTAAAGTCAACGAACACGGATATGTGTACAAAACGGATGTAGAGAGATAGCCTTGTCTATATTATTGGAAATGCTATCTAGTAAAGCACCGTCTTTCGAGGAAGGAGAACGATAGAGAAACGAGAGATACCATACAGAGTTGAGAAGAGGTAGACGGAGACACATATATGAATGCTCTGGAGATTCAAGAGAGAGAGAGAGAGTTCCCTAGCCAGCGTGAGATCGCCCAGGGTATAATATCTTGAATTTTAGAATTCTTTCTAAGTACAGGAAGGTAGGCAGGAATCGAGAAACCAGTGGAGGGGATTGATGGGTTAAGGTTGGTCTCTATATATGGAGTTTTTTCAACGAGGAACGATTACACAGAAAATTGGTTCAGATGAAACGAATGATGGAAAAGGAAAATATATATATATATATATATATATATATATATATATAAGATATTTCGCATTTATACGAATTTCATTAAAGACGACCTAATGAAATACTTCGACTAAGTTTTTTTTCTTGTTTGTTTCTTATACATTTCAGAAGTTGGTTCGAAAGCCACGGATGTTGGAAAATATATATATATATATATATATATATATATATATATATATATATATATATATATATATATATATATATATATATAATCAGGAATCCTTCTTTTATACGAATTTCATTAAAGACAACTTGATGAGGTACTGCGATTAAGATTTTTATTAAATTTTACTTCCATTCGTAGATTACTTGTTTTTTTCTAGATATAAAGTGTGTACAAGGTGTAAAAATATTCTATGTTTACGAGCTCTTTCGGCTATTCTATGAACGGTTATAAATAATTTCGTAATCTTTTACTGTATATATGTAGATTGTTTTATATATGTGTATTTATAGAGATTTTTTCAAACACGGTCAGCACCTTGTGACCGTGTTCCCAGTTGTTATTATTGAGAATTGGTTTTCTTTATTATTAATGCTTCCGTTACATCCACCCGCATTTTTTTTACATGTAGAAAAGTCTATTATTATATTTCCTACAAGAATGTTGCAGGTAGAATTTGTTAAGTTTTAATGTGTATATACATGAGTGGTAATGTATCTATGGTTTGAGAGGCCTGACGTCAGCCATCTTGCCAGGTGTCTTCAATGAAACATGTAAGTTATCTTTAATGTAACGTCACTCTCTCTTTCTCTCTCTCTCTCTCTCTTTATATATATATATATATATATATATATATGAGATAGGCAGATTGAGAGGAAGAAATTGAATATGCGATAAAAGCATTAATCATAAAATTTATTCTGATTGAATATTCGCCTTTGTTCATTATAATGATTTCTGATTAATTTCCTAATTATTTCGATAATTTAATAATAGATATAAAATGCCTGCGATAATTTTATTCTGGAATTATTCCACATTTTTTAGCAATGTTATTAATTTCGAAGAAATTTATTAAATATAATTTGCAGAACATCAGTTAATATATAAAATAAAGATTTCCTTTAAAGACTTAAGTTTTTTAAGTTTCATATTTCAACGTGATATTCTTCTTTCAGTGAATGGGAGATCGTGGCTCTCCACACCTTCCTATTTTCTTAGGATTATTTTCATTTTTTTTTACTATCGCCTCCATTCACTCTTCTGCCATCCATTTAGACAAGATCGTTAGGTTGATTGCTATTACTCACTCTCCCTTTTCGCTTTCGCTATGTACTGTAAGTATCATATTCTCTAAGCCTTTTTTCCTCGTTAATGTTGACTAATTATATAATCTGTCTCTTTCTGATTCCTTTTTATTCAAATGTCCTGAAATATCCGCATTGATTGCGTGCTCTGATCAAATTAAATATTTAAGTCATATGTGACTTTTTGACACCTGCACACGTATGTATTTCTCGAATGTATAATAGTATCCGAAGCAAGAGTGAAGATAAAGAAACAAAGTGGAAATGCTATAATCAACGCGTTTAGCAGAGAGCGTCTGCTCTGTTGACCTTCTTTGGGTTAGAATGAAAACAAAAATGACAAAAGTGTATGTAAGGAAAAATGCGATGTTATTTCTGAGGATAAGTGGGGAACATAAATCAAATTATCTTGTCGCATCCGATGACCAAACACTAGAGAGCATTTGTTTGTCTGCTTGTTTTCTTTGTTTTCCATACACACACGCATTTATATATATATATATATATATATATATATATATATATATGTGTGTGTGTGTGTGTGTGTGTGTTTGTGTGTATCAGTCTTTTAATAATCCATATATGTTAGTCTTTTCACAATCTAACTATATATCGATCGATCGATCTGTCACAGAGTTTTCATAAGCTATTTATCTGTCTTTTCATGATCTCTCTCTCAGTCTTTTTATAATCTGTCATGTAGTGAACAAAACAAGATCTAGATTTAAAATTCAAATGCTAAGCAATGACTCATTGATTTTGTTAGAAAATAAAAAGACTCGAATTTACAAACTTTGCTTATCACACACGCAAAAGCGAATTCAAAACAAAACTCGTGAAATTTTACACCTTGATGCGAAATGTTTTTCGGCCAACAGAAAACCAGAAAACATTTAAAAACAAAGTTCAAATAATCTTTAATTTTCAGAACTTACGGACCTTTTCGCGAACCGACGCGAAGTTTGTTCGTAATCCAATGTAAAGGCCCGAATCATATCCTGCAGTGAATTCCAAAATGTGAACTTTTCAAGCCCCACAAACAAAATAAAAGACAAGCAAGATCGCCTGTCACCAGAGTTAAAGTGACGAACGTATTAACACATCCCTTGACAAACGTCAAGCGATCGTTATTATTATCTCTGGCTTTCTCCCTCACCTCTTTTATACTTGATATACCAACGGAACATTTTAAGACTGAGCGATTACTTCAAAGACATTCCTACACTACGATAACGCTCATACATACATACATAAATCCACACATACATTCTTGCCTGCGGACACATAAACTCATTCTTGCAAGGACTACTACGAATATTTTGACGACCTTGTATCAACCAAAATACAGTAATTTCACTTGTAAAGGCATAAATTGATTTATATGTATATAAATGTGTTGTTTCACTTTACAATATGATTTTCTTGTTTTATACAACTCTTATGGTGGTGTGACGTCACCCTGTGCCTCTGCCCCCGCGCTATCCTGTGACGACCAATGTGACTTGGTATTGGTCGTGGCGCCAAATGTGACGTTCTAACCCTTGGATGATTCGGATGGAAATCTGGTTAGATTCGGTATCAGCTTTGTTGTTCCCAGCTCGCCTCCAACGTCTGGTTACCGAAGTAACTGCTTTGATTTCTAGTCTAACCTACCCACGTTGTGATTTCATCTTAGGTAGACGAAATCAATCAGTCCTCGGGCCGTAATGCAAGCCGAATTCGAGCAAAGGTGACACTGCACAAGTATATATAAAAGAAAATAAAGTAACAACTTGAAAGGTTCAAATGTGTTAAAAAAAGAATAACAAATATCTTTATATGTGGTTGCTGAATAGAGGACTGCGTCTTTCTCCCAAACTGCTTCTATGGATACGTGACACTTTGCGTTTGTTAGGCGAGTCTTAATATCTTAAGTTGTTTTTTAAGAAACTGGCTTTCGGTATCTTCAGACGATATTCGTAAAGCTTGTTTGGGTGGTGTGAGTCTAAGTCGTTCTTAAAAAAAAATGTTTTTGGTTAGAAGTCTAAGTCGGAATGCGTGGGATCTTTCAGTCAGCACTTGCGAGGCTGGTCTCCGAGCTCATAGCTCAACTGCTACCGTCTGCATGCTGTCCACTACTGCGTTTGCCCAACTGCCACTGCGACTGCCCTGTAACTCCGTTTATATGGACGCCGACCGAAACCGGGTTTGGGCCTGTCGTGGTTTGGGTTTCTCGATAATTCCAAATCCGCAATAAGGATTTTCTTTGTTCTCGGACAGGAAAATTTATCACTTTCCATTTTTGGAAGTCCATTACTTTCTGTTTTAGAGAGGTTCTTAAGGGAATTGTCCTCCCAAATTCTTTCTTTCTCATATTGGTATCTCACACCAATCCCCTCAGAGGGCGCCAACAGGTTTCCCTTCTTTCTCATAGTGGTATCTCACACCAATCCCCTCAGAGTCGTCAACAGGTTTCCCTTCTTTCTCATATGTTTACCTTCGCCCATCGCTCACGCCTCCACCCGGCAAATGAACACCCGGCAGTGTGGGCGCGGCCAGTCTGGCCTCAGTTTACAATTATCGCTCAAAGTAAAAATATTATTTTCCTTTTTCTTTTCTTTCCCCACGACTCTTAGTGTCATCATTAAATCTCTATCCTAACTGAATGTCATCTGGAATTTATCAACGAGATTTACGTCAAGTGATTATCAGAAGCTCCTTGTATCCTTTACACCTTCGTACTTCTGTCGCCAACAATCCGTCCCGGTAACAAACTTTTATCATGGCCAGGTCTGGACATAAAACAGGTAGTCCCTTCCCAAAACCAAATGATATCTCCGAGAGATAGTTAATGGTTTATTCTTTTCCTTTTTCTCTTTTCCTTTCCTTTTTCTTTGGGGTGGTCTCAGCTGATCCTTTTTCTCGGTCGCATCCTCGACCTAATTACAATTATCTTCCAGCATTTCGCGTTTGTAAGGCACTTGACCAATTTGAAATTTTCATTATTGCCATGGACAGACTGCTATCTTTTATTCGCCGCGGCATAGCATAAATTAATTCCGACAGATCCGAGATCTTACGAATTTCCTATATACTTTTTTCCCAAATGAAAATAAAATCTTTACCACTTTTCTTTTGTTAAAAAAATAACATCGCTCAGTATGTCTTTCGTGATAGCTTCTTCTCACCTGTCTACACACACACACACACACACACACACACACACACACACACACACACACACACACATATATATATATATATATATATATATATTATGGACTCTCCCGTCGTATTCGACGTATGAGCCTCAAGCAGCTCAGCTCTGAGGAACCATAAAGCCCAGACATAAGCACATTTGATTTGATTATAATGGTGAAAGACTTGTGCAGAACTAACCATACTTTTTGAAAGGCCGAATACAGAAATCTGATGCACTACGTGTCTCAAGGTCCCCAAACTGCACTCCGCAGATTTTGAATATAGAGTTTTCTTTCTCTTAGACCAGTTGCCATCCAAGGCTATAGAACCCAGTCTGTCCTGCAATTTACCCATAGCGGGAAGAAAATAAGAGGATTAATACATTTCTCATGGGTATTATACGTAAGTGAATGTTATGGATCCGACTATACATATATAAATATACATATATATATATATATATTATGTGTGTGAATGTGTGTGTGCGCGTGCGCGCGAGGTACAGTGAAACAGTAGTGTCTGCGAATGGCATAATTTACCTCTTGAAAATATAATTCAATTGTGCACTGTTGAGTGATAAGCTAATTCTATAAATAAAGGTAGCACCTACTCAAATCTGGGTATCTGTTAAAAGTATTAAGAGATTCATTACTTCTTTAGAAATTGTTTTGTTTACGTTTGGATAAGAACCTGAATAGATACTCGCGGAATAAACTCCTGATAACATGGTCAATCAGCAGTTCTTACAAAGCAGGATCTGTGCATATATGTTAGCTCTATCTCTGATATTGAGCGCTTTCTAATAAGTACCGCGCATATAATATATAAATAATTATACATACTTATATTTATTTATATTTATATACACTTTTCACACACACACATATATATATATATATATATAGAAGGTTGTTTATTATGACAGGTTAAGTATTAGGCTGTTTCATTAAGACGGATCTAAGTAAATAAATCAGTGTCAATGGCGAAAATGTAATTATTTGAATATTGTATCATGATATGTATATCATGCAAATTATGTGCGAAAAATAATATCGCCTAAATATTCGCCAAATCTGAAAGAAAAAGAAAAAAAATCATTAGACGCTTAAAATTCATTCATATTTAAAATCCTTCCAAGTTATTAAAACACCATCTATCTATCTATCTACCTATCTATCTATATATATATATATATAGATAGATAGATAGATAGATAGAGAGAGAGAGAGAGACAGAGAGAGAGAATAAAGAAACTATTCTTAACCGATTAGTTTCGTCTCCTGGGGAACTTCTTCAAGGCAATGTATGATTTCCTTTGTTGCACGTGTTTATATTAAAAAACCAAGGATGTCATTGGTTTTTAATGTGTGTCTTGCTGATGTTGCTAAATGCCTTATTCTTGCCTATCTCACACTGCGAATTTTTTGTAAGCTCTATACTAAACATTAAATCTGTTACGAAAAAAGAACTAAACAAAAGGAACACAAAACGATCAGCTTTAAAAAAGGAAAACCGGAAAAACCGAATGAAAAAAGAATGTTAACAACAAATACTGTTTCACACCCAACCCAGTTCTGCAGAATCAGAATCTACGTTGTGCTTGAGCAAGCGAATGAGCTAATTGGAGTAAAGTGACATGCAGCTTTATATTTTTTCCCAATTGCGACGAATGGAGCTATCGAATTTTTTTTTGCATGCTAGCATGATAGTTAACATTCGTGTCAATCAGCTGTTGTCTCTGACGCTGGCCAATAGAATTTCCCTGCCTATTCGTGGCAGCCAGCATTAGGCTCTCATTCTGGCCAGTACAAAATGGCCGCAAACTACATGAAAACTGCCGTAGAAGCATGAAAAAATCGATTATTTCCACTATCGATGAGAGTTGGGGAATGCAATGTCAGTCTTGGCATTCCCACTAACTTGGAGCATGTGCATGTAAATTTTGGTGCAAATCCATCGAAAATTGCGGCCGTGCATTCGTTAAACACACACGCACATCCTGCCTTTTACTCACACACACACACACAGAAAACACACACACACACACACCTATATATATATATATATATATATATATATATATATATATATATATATATATATATATTGAAAGATATATTATTAATTATAACAGAAAATGAATGTCAGGTATGTCTGATCATGATCAGTTCTAATGTTCGAATGTTTGCTTTGATTTCTGGTGAAAATAAAGAAAATAAAATCGTTCAGCATTTGGATACGTTTTAAATTCGTCCTAAGCTTTCTGTTCATATGAGCCATCCTCAGAGTGGTTATGTAGACATGAAACAAAGATATCCAACGTCAAACATAATATTTTATTATTTGGGCATAAAAGATTGCTATGTGACGTTAACAGTCGCGGAATGGGAGACGCAAATCGCAACTTCAAGATGCGGTTCTTTGATGTTGTACCACGCGATAGACAAAATACAAAAGTATTACAAAAGTAACGCACACACACACACACACACACACACACACACACACACACACACACACACACATATATATATATATATATGTACAAATCAAGGACCTTTGTCAATTTTTTTAAAGGAAACCCGCTTCAGGTGTGCATTCGTACTCAGAAAGCTTCATATATTGCTGATAGGTGAGGCTATTTAATCCATAGTTGAAGCTTTTGAATTCAAAATTGTCCTGTGCCTATATTGATTGGCACCCAAGGCTATAAGACCCAGGACCTATCTAAGAGAGTGTATAAACTATATCATGCAAAATTCCCGATTGCAATAAATTCCAATATCAAAACAAAATTTATGCCATTTCTATTTAATGTTCATATTTTTTTTTAAAAAAACTTAATTATTCCCAACGAAATATCGCAAAATTACAATGTAAACAATACTCTGAATTCGTTTGCAGTCTTGTTTACTAACGTTATCACGTTTGTAAGCTTTTGCAAAATTGATCAATCACTTCCGCGTCTGGTTGACACGCTAAATTCGCAAGGGATGATGATTGCTATTATTGCAAAATAATATATGAAAGATAATTTTTCGAACATTAAAGCTTTACAAATATACAGGTTTCTTGTAGTCGCCTAAGATAACAATACAAAAACTCTACGTAAAGGAAAATTTTGACACAATTGCGAGAATTTTGAGTCAATAAACGATTTTTGGTACTTTCATTTGCAAATTCATTTCAAGACTTGGAAAAACATGACCCACAATGGCATCTTTTGTTTTGTTGTGATAAATAATTTTGCAAAACTTAATATCACTTTTTGATTCATTTCTACTCTCCAGTGAAACGATCTACTTAAGAAGTTTTCGTACTGTTTTCTCCTGCCTTTCGTGTTATTCATGGATATTAATTACTCTTCCCATGTCTCTCCCAGAATCTGTCTCTATCTAAATTTTTATTATAAGATTCATAGTTATCGCTAGTTTTATTAAGACTTCCTCGTCTCTCCTGCATTTCTCTCTACATTACCATCCTGGGTATGATGATAAACTACATCTGCGTCGTGAGTAAGACGATAAAATACGTCCAACAAGAAGGCCTCTGATTAGACATTGAACCACGTCTTAAATGCCGGTGTTCCCAGGTTAACTCTGATCCGGAGTTTTACCACCTGTTAAGTTCCCATCTAGGGATAAATAGTTAACCTCCAAGCTGGGATCAAAACACTATGAAAGTGTAAAAATAGGTTTAATACCAGAAATAATTTGTAAAAAATAGTAACAGCAATACATTTTTGAAGAAAAATTATTGCCCAAAAGAGATTATTACCATCAATACATTTTTAAAAAAAATATTACCAGCAATATATTTTTGAAAAAAAAAATATTACCAGCAATAAAATTCTTGTCGACAATAACCCATTGAAGTTGTTATGCCGTAAAATAAAACACACCCCACTTCTGTCTATGTTATCCTTATTTCATTTTATCTTACCGTAAGTTTCACTCTGTACAATGCCCTGGGTCACTTGAGACAAAAGTGTGACATTGAGAGGCAGATTATGCGGACAGAAAAGAAAGATAACGTCTAACTCTAGACTTGAACAGGTTAATACTGTAGTGATCGGGGAAACATTCTCGCGGGGTGGGGAGTTGGTTTAAGTGAAATTTCGTTTTCTCCAGTGGAACACGGAATCAATGTGGGTGTTTTTTTACAATGTGAGGGGCATAGCTTCTCCTAGCTGTGAAGGTTGAAATTGGTAAAACCAAAGAAAGTATTTCGCCCGAGCACTTTCCATGGAAATACCGAGAGATTAGTGAGAGGCTTGCCGGATCCCGCCTATGAGAGAAAAGTTGAAGTGTAGAAAATAATGTGTCGCCTGAAAGGACTAAGACAATCTTGAAATCTATCGAGATTAGAAAGTGAGAATTGGGAAGCTACCGCCCAAATATGAAAACAGCGCTCAATTTTAGGTCTGCGCTGGCTCTTGTAAATGTGCTTGTCGTTCCTTTGAATGATATCAATGTCTCATTATATCTCAACAGCATCTATGAAGAAACTAGTCAGAATTAACTGGCAAATAAGAAATTAGATATGACGTAACTCTCCAGCACTCTTTTCATTGGTTCTATTGATACTTTTCCATTTCTTAATACATTACTTCGTCTGTGGACGACAACGTTCGCTATTCTGGTGAGATTTCACTAAGCAGTTTTTTGTTGTATTTGATTATGCAAATTTATCAGAGAGAAAAAAGTAATGAGGTTCTATTTGTAAAATCGTCATATTTATTTTATATATTGATATTTTCATTCTCAAATAGAGGTTAATTGTTAGAGATCAATCGGACCAGGGAACAGTAATATTAACAAGTGCTCAATACATCTGAGAAAAAATAAGTAAAAATAAAAATAATCATTATACCTGCATTTGCAAACTATGCTAATATGAGAAATTAGCAAATTTGAGAGTCCAGTACCACGCACATCTTTTAAACCAAAATCAGAAATTTTCAGCACTTTTTATTAGTTGAATATGAAACCAGTAAAAAAATTCTAAAAAAAAAAAAAAAACTGTTAATCTTTAAAAATGCTTCCCTCCATCCTCCATAACAATTAAGTTAGATATTTGATTTCCCATTTTTCTGTATAGATTTGCAAAACACTTGCATATCTGTCCCTTTCCCTTCTTTCATTCACATTTTTCCACTATCCTTCCCATTACACCCAATGAACTCTCTTTCAATCATCATACGACTGCTATTTTTTGAAAGATAACTATGTTGCCTTCATTGTGTTTTTCTTTATTTTTTAAATAAAGCGTTAAAGTGATCATTTTGAAAGTATCGCCCGAAGAGATCGTCAGGTCGAAAAAGTGGCCGCGTATTTTAATTGACCTGCTGATATAAAAAGCGTCTTAATAAACGTAGCGTAGATGCATCACTATTATGTCATATATATATATATATATATATATATATATATATATATATATATATATATATATGTGTGTGTGTGTGTGTGTGTGTGTGTGTGTGTGTGTGTGTGTGTGTGTGTGTGTGGAAGAAAATGGTATATCAATATTTACATTACAGATAAAAAATATAGGATTTCATGAAGCCGAAATTTATAGTTCATCTATTTTAAAATTACACCGTTTATAAATTTAAACTGCTTGGCGACCTTTGATTTCCTGCTCATGTGTAGTTACACATAAACACAATTTAGCCTGATGAAGTTGTAAATGACGAAACACGGGACACGAAAAACTGTTTCTAAGTTGTCACTAATTATCTGACCTTATACATAATTGTTCCGAGTTCTTTCGATATAGCAGAGTGCCATCATGAGGGTGTTGTTTGTTGTACGACAAATATTATAGTGTTCATTATTGTTGTGTTCATCTGAAAGTTAAATTTCTTATTTGTGGACTGAAGGACGCCGTGACAGTGCATGAACGCTTGACACAGGTTCAGGGGAGGTAACTATGTACGGTTGTGGAGTTTTCATGAAATATGTAATAAAAAACATAGATATTCTAAAGTATCTAATGTACACATTTAAAAAAATGTGCAGTATTCGTAATTAATTTGAATAACGTTTAGATACAATTCTTTGTATAAATAGATTCGAGAATTTTTACTTTATGATTATTTTTTTCATGTAAATTTATAGAAGTATTTTCGACAAGAATCTTTCAAAACTGCGAATGGGGACAGGTGTGTTGCTGTAAATGTTAGAAATGTTAGACATATCATTCAAATGCAAATACAGCCGCCGAGGCAACGTTGTCGTAGTGCGTCCAACATAAATATATATATATATATATATATATATATATATATATATATATATATATATCAAATAACATAGCTTTATATTAAATAACACACACACAAACACCTTATCTATATATATATATATATATATATATATATATATATATATATATATATATATACACACACACACACACGATTTTATTTGTATTAATTATATATTCATGAACGCATTCGAAAAACGCGTTACCCTTTAACAACTTTTTAAATAATAAGAAAATGCCGGATTAAAATTAAATGATTTCTTTAAATATTGCAGTATTTACCTTTTGGATGCGAACATGTGAAGATATGAATCTTTAAAGAAACAGAACATTTTTTGGTGGCACTCATCTTGGACGAGTTGTAAAGGATCTTGGACGCAACAGCGGATTCCAGTACAAAAGGTGGGAGCTCATTCACATTACGAAGATTTCTCTAATGAGTTGATCGGTAGACGTAATACACACTTTGAAATAAATAAAAACTCTGATGAGTATTTCAAATATGAAGTATCCACACTAATAACGTTTTACGTAATAACGATATATATATATATATATATATATATATATATATATATATATATATATATATATATATATATAATTATTTATTTAAAATATGATTCCAACGCTACATAATCATACGAATCATATTTTTAAATAAATAATTATATTTATGCTCCACTTTTTGTATCGAGCTCTATTTTTAAAATAATAAAAAAAATAAAAAAAAACTTTGGATTATTCACCTAACGAGTTCTTTCCTATTTTCTATATATTTTACACACACACACACACACACACACACACACACACACACACACACACACACACACACACACACACACACACACACACACACATATATATATATATATTTATATATATATATATATTATACATCAGAAGTTCAGTTAAATATGGTACCTTACGGTATGGTCAGTAGATCTTTATCAAATAACTTCTTAAGGTTTTTTTTTTAATGACTAATGAACGCTCTCTATATATATATGTATTTAAATATATTTTCCGTATATCTATATACACGTCTACCTATCTATCTATCACTCTCTCTCTATATATATATGAAAAAATTACTTAACTATAATATCTCTCTCTATACATATATATATATATATATATATATATATATATATATATAGAGAGAGAGAGAGAGAGAGAGAAAGAGACACATATATATATATATATATATATAAATACAGAAAAATTATATTTGCGCTCATAATTTCATATATGTGTGTGTGTGTGTAAATCTGTATATACATATTAACACATGCTCTATCTTTCACGATATTGAAAGGTATGACATCTAAGACGAAAGAAAAAAAACTCAAGTATCGATGACGTCTTATCCTGATTCTAACCTTACCCATCATTTTTCTTTTCTTTTAGATCTAGTCACGTTATTCCAATAATAGGAAGAATAGGGTCAATGGGAACGAAATCAACCACAGATTCGATTTCTCAAATAAAAACTGAATGCTCTGTGCTAATTCTTTTTACACCACAGATACACACACAAACATTTACTCAGCATCAACGTGGAATCAGCAACTTTGACTTATTAATTCAACTTTTCGCTCAGGTTTTGGTTCGACATTCATTTTAACGTTTCTTTTTAGATCCATGAATTTTCATAGAAATTTCACTAAAATAATTTCGCTTTACGTGTGTGTATACACACACAAACAAATGCATATGCATTCTTGCTGCACACAGAGTGAGTATCTCTACATCTCTTTATATCTCGATATATAATATAAAAGACATTGTATTTGCAACTGAAGATTGCAGCAGCTTCATGAAACAAAGAGTTGTGTTATCGACGTTAGATATAATGTATATTTACTACTATATATATATATATATATATATATATTGGCCTGAAAATTGCGTTTAACATAAAACAGACTGTCGCCTCTGAGTGCTGTCCACTTTTACACACACAGAAACACAGAAACACATATATATATCAAATGTTTCGTGCAAGTCTGTATGTTTTCATCATATACATACCTATATATATATATATATATATATATATATAGAGAGAGAGAGAGAGAGAGAGACAGAGAGAGAGAGAGAGATGAGAGAGAGAGTAACAGAGAGAGGCATAAACAGAGAGAAAAGAAAGAGACAGGTTGCTGATAGCACCAGATGATTTCTGCATGAAATTCGAGTCGTGCTATACATGAGGTATAATATATATATATATATATATATATATATATATATATATATATATATATATATATATATATATGTGTGTGTGTGTGTGTGTGTGTGTGTGTGTGTGTGTATGTACAATCACATCGTATTCTGAAAAGACCTTAGTCCCTGCTAGAAACATTTCCAGAAACAGATAATCTAAATTTTTGCACACACACACACACACACACACATATATATATATATATATATAAATATATATATATATATATATATATATATATATCCTTACAGCCGTTTCTCATTCTCTTTTATTTCTCACCCTCTCTCTTTCAGCTATTTTCTCTCTCTTTCTACCCACCGCTCCCCCTTTTTCTTCAAACTTCCAGAGAAGACATTGTTATTTTTTTTTGTAAAACAACGTAACTTATTCTTGTTTTACGATCACCCGTTCCCCTTTTCCTTAAATAAGAAAAAAGTCACATAAAATCTAACAGTCTTCTTTGTCTGTCTTATAAAAGAAATACATATAATATGAATGTTCTTTACACACATGCACACACACACGCACACACACACGCACACACACATATGTGTGGGGGGCATGTGTGTGTATATGTGTGAGTGTACATGCGATTGTCAGTGTGCTTCAGTTTGTGCGTGTCTCAGTTGATATCCTATCGAATAGTACCATTCTTGGTCCCAATTTTCCACAACTCGACGAATATTCAATATCTTTTGCCATTCTGACGCTCTTTCCGCAGAAAATGTCCTTTTGAGCTACACTATTTTCTCCCACCAACTCAAGTCCCGCCATGCAAAGTTTCACTATTTCGATCTATCCTTTTACCTCCGTCTTCCCTTTAGAATGAAGTTGTACTCGGACAATTTCTTCCCACCAAGCGCTACTTTATGCTACTTCTTTACCTTCAATGTACAGTGTCCCTTCAAGGTTCACCACGATTTCCTGCACTTTATAGCTCTTAAATCTCGTATGTTTGCTCTCTCTTCAACACCCACTTCAACTATCCCTTCACTCAAATTCTCCAGGTAGGCTCTGCTTTGCTTTCCCATAGCTGTATTAAAGTTACAGCAACCGCCGTCTGTCTAACTCTCTGCATTAGCAGGGAGGAACCCGGACGAAGCTTTGCCGAAGGGCAAGGTTTATTTCGGGGAGGTTGACAGCTCTCGAACCCGCCTAGCCGGGTTCGAAGGCTATATTTTTGGCCGAGCCTACGGGCTCTGATGACCCACATTAAACTCGGCCTTGTGCCACATCCAATCCAACGTGGGGGGATAGCTAAATATAGCTTTGCTTTCCCATGTCTCTCACCTTCGATCGGTTCAGTGATCATCAAATTCTCCAAGACTTCTTTCCTCAACATATGCACCGGAAAATTCTCATGTTTCTTCATGATACTAACTATTTTTTTATGTGCCATATACTTTCAGGACTTAGGCGATCATGTCTCTCCACTTCCTTCTATCCCTAGCAGTTCTCAACGTCCCTTCCCTCTGTTACCTCCCCGCAGACCACGTTCTGTCATCCACTTTCTTAAGCCCAGCAGATATGCCACGCGTTGTTTCCCTAGTCTTATTTTCCCTCTATTCGACCGGTGAGTATCACATTCTCAACGGCCTACTTCCTCATTATCTGTCACAGAAACTTCAGCTGCCTCTTCTTTATGTTAAGTATGTTATGGTGAAACACACATATTCTATAGTTAATAGACTCTCCCACCTAATATAAGTAGGAGTAGTAAGAGAAACGAGGGTCAGTCGATCTCGGACAACCGGCTGAACGGTTGAACTCTCTGCCTTCGAACGAGGCTACGACGAGGGGCGGAGTCTCGTTCGGGGAGGTAAACCGGCCCTGAACCCGTTTATACGGGTTCAATGGGCATATTTTGGGGCCGAGCTCACGGGCTCGGAGAATCCACAATAAGTAACCGACCTTGTGTCACATGATGCCCCAGTGGGGGTGGTGACTGAATATCCAGTCGCTGTCGGACGACCGGCTGAACGGTTGAATTCTCTACCTTCGGGCAGATTTTTGACCGAACCAACGGGCCCTGAGATCCCACGTTAAACAGGCCTTGTGCCACATGATTCCCTCGTGGGTGGTGGGGGTGACTAAATACTAGTCGATGTCGGACGACCGGCTGAACGGTTGAACTCTCCGCCTTCGGGCAGAGAGGAACCCGGACGAGGCTATTCCGAAGGGCAGAGTTTCGCCCGGGGAGGTAGACAGACCCGATCCCGTTTATGCGGGGTCTACGGGGATTTTCTGTCCGTGCCTACGGGCTCGGGAACCACAGATTAAATTCGGTCTTGTGCCACATGTGACTGCGTGGGGCAGTTACTAAATAGCGTAGATGTCGGACGACAGTAGCTGACAGTTAGTCGAATACAAAAGTAGTCAGTGACCACAACAAGATTACTCTGCGTAATACCTATTATATCAAGTTCCTAACGATTGTACGTCGAACTATTTAGGGCCGATTTTAGTACAAATACAAGCCTCCACTGTGAACTAGCTCCACAACAAAGTATAAGCTTACTCATTTTTTGCAACATCTCAAAGACCTGATCGTTGTTAACATGCTCAGTTAATGATATCTTTAGCATCCTTCTGCAGAACCACATCTCCGTTGCCTCGAGTCTCTTCTTTATCTTTAAGGAAATCAGCCAACATTCAGTGCCATAAAGAAGGACAGACGTAACGTAACAGCTCAGTATTCATTTCTTTACTACCAAAGAAATCCTCCTGTCTCGCAGTACTCTGCCCAGCTTTTGGAATATCTCCTTGACCATCCCAATACTTTTAAGGATCTCAGTGTCACACTTACTGTCCTCAGTCAAGACGCTTCCTAAAAATGTTCTTTTAATTTTCTCTAAAAGTCACATCACTTAACTCTTAAATTCTTCATGTGTAGGTTTAAATGTTATCCTTCCCACATATAATTTGTGCTTCGTAAATCTTACTGTTACCGTTTATACAACAAATCTTCGAAATTGAGCGAGTCTTACGCCTTGTGTATGGATAACATGAGCAAAACAAAATACATCAATGTATTTCAGTGAATGGTTGTGTATATTTACGAAAAAAAAAAGATTATTTGTTATATTTTGTTATCATTCAGTTTTTCTAGTTTTTTCTTATGAGTTTTCTTTTATGTGTATTAAGAGCATTTCCAAACAGTCCCTACATAATACTTCAGCCACAGGTAAGAGATCGGTTCATTTACGTTATGTATTGTCCCCCTACACTGATTTGTCTACGTGTAGTTGTCATGTCGTACATAAGGTTTTGTGTTACTAATAAAATAAATGAAACTAAAAATATTCAGTGTCTGTCATATTCATTGAAACATATATAAAAGAAGGATTGCTGTGTAAATTATATACATTTATTCAATTTAGGCAGCAAGCCAGTGTATTATATTTAGTGTAGTATGTAATTAGCTTCATTTTTATTAGGATTAGTGGGAGATTTATTTGCACTTGGGAATATAAAGACCATATTTGTAATTGGAAAAATAAAGACCATATTGGTACTTGGGAAAGTAAAGACCATATTTGTACTAGGGTAAATGGAGACCATATGTATAATTACGGGTTTTTTCTTGATCAGTTTAATACAGACATTAAGAAACTGAAATTGAGGGGATTAAATTAAAAATAAATGGATATAATATGTCTAGTTTAATGAACCAACATATACATATGTATATATATATATATATATATATAATATTAGTATATATATATATATATATATATATATATATATATATATATATATATATATATATATATATATATATAATATTACTGCTCAATGTATATATATATATATATATATTATATATATATATATATATATATATATATATATAAAAATTTCGAAGAGGATAGAATCCAGGTAGAGCACAATGTCCAAGAGAGAGCAAGAAAAAATAAAAAAGACTTAAACAAATATAAATATTAGTGCAAACACTGATATATTATTATTAGTGTTCTAATATATTAACATCAGTGTTTGAGCTTTATATATATATATATATATATATATATATATATATTATAGGTATGCAGAAAATAGAAAAGAACACGTTGTGCATAATCCGGGGTTTCTTAGTATTTTTTATTTTTTTTTTATTTTTAAGAAGACATCAGTGCTTATATTATAATAATATTTTTTTTGTTTAAAAATATAAATAGAGTTCTCATGTTCAAAAAACGAGAAAAAATATCCAAATAATTATTAAAATTAAGTTGGATTGTGATGTTTAATCCCGTTTCATCTTCAAGCGAAATTTTAGGAATAAGCTATTTGTCGGTTTATAAAAATATCCCTCACTGGGAATTAACTAAAGGGTGACCGCAAACATTAGCCTTGAAATAGATACCCTACTCAACCTTACCAAAACCTCTTAGAAGATGATGAATCTATTGATAAGAATTAACTCTCTGACCACTTAACGAAGGAAAATAGTCAAGCCACTCCCAAAATAACGAATTCCAAAATGACCGGGCCCAAAAATACACGTAAACCGACAAATAAGCTTATTCCTAAAATTTCGCTTGAAGATGAAACGGGACTAAACACCACAATCCAACTTAATTTTAAAATATTTTTGGATATTTCGGCTCTCGTTTTTGAAACATGAGAACTCTTATGTAGCGAAGGAATCATATTTTAAACAAACAAAAATATTATATATATATATATATATATATATGATTTATATGTTTATATATATATATATATATATATATATATATAATATATATATATATATATATATATATATATATATATATATATATATATATATATATAAAGCATGTTACATTTGAGTATGATAGACATGTTAGATTTGTTTATTTGTTATTTAGTTTCACGAGCATTCTCATATTTTTTCGCTTGTTTAGAGTATGTGAGTGTAAAAATTGTCCGAAGTCTTTTTGCTCACGTCTTTAGCCATTTGCAAGGAGGGTTTGTTGGATATTCTGCTAATCAGGTAATTCCAAATTGACTCAAAGTTTTTTTGTTTTGTTTTTCGAAAATGGTCATAGAGAAAATCAAAAATGTCGATGCGACTTTAACGATACACCGTCTTATCACAATTGGACACGTCATATCTTTGCATTATAAGAAGACCCCAGTGGTAGGAGTTGGTAGTCCGATAGTCTACGCCACTACTGTTTTTATTTTCTTTCTATTAGCATGAGTTAACTATTTGCTTTGTGAGTTTTACCAACCATAATTCCTTAAGAACGGTATCATATATGAAGCTGATTATATCTATTTGACAACAACTTTTTAAAAGTTGAAATATATATATATATATATATATATATATATATATATATATATATATATATATATATATATATCAAGACTTGCATGTTTCCTAGATGACAAAATGTTTTTAAGGTGTGCTTTATTTATAGTTAAAATTTCTCAATATCATGTATAAGGTGTATGTCAATATAAATATATTTAATAACCGTTACCGCCTATCCATAAACTTTAGAATAATACACTACACATTATAACAATTAATGCCCAATTAACCAGCATATATAAATAGTCGAGCCTAAACACAACACACATGGCCAGAAGATTGGGTTCAATTATAAAAGAAACAGCCTCCGCTCAGTTTTGACCAAAATGTTCACTTGTATATTTATACGCATATATATATATATATATATATATATATATATATATATATATATATATATATATAATTTTTGATGTAGTTCAATTTATATTACAATGAATCCTTCATCCAAAAAGTAAATTAGTAAAGGTAATGATACAAAATGGCGAAATAACTTCGAGAAAAAAAATTAAAGATGCTTTCACCTACTAATCACACGATGAAGTTATGATCCTTGTTTTTTTTTAAATTATAAGTTGGATAAGATCTTTCTTAAATACGCAAGTACTTTTGACTGTACATTCACTCATCTTCAGGCATGAAAATTATTTTGTTTTTGGTGAATTCAGGTAGCATCTGTTAGTTAAATAAGGAATATTTGTAACCTACGTGTTAGTTGTTATATTAGATATTGATATTAGAATCTCTGCTTTATACACCCGACTGAAAGAAACATGAGAATGTTAAAATTTAACGCTTGCCATATATCATTAAGGTAAATGGTATTTCTTTACCAAAAGATATGCAAAATGTATATATTCAAATAACTTACGATCTCTCTCTCTTTCTCTCTCTCACTCTCTCTCTCTATATATATATGTGTGTGTGTGTCTGTGTGTGTGTGCGTGCATGCTTGAATGTATTTATATGTATGTATAGGGGATAAGAAACGCTCTAAATGTTAGGACTCAGAAACATTTAAATTTTAAAATTTAATTTATTTTTTATAGACACGTCAAGAAAAAATATCTAACAAATTTAATTTAGTTTCCATATACTTTTGTATGATGGTCGACGAAGTAGTTAGGAAAACCATTATTAACCATTATTAATCGGTTTCGCATTGTTGAGTTCTTTAAGGGTAAGTCGACGAGAGGTTGATGATAGCTAAATGTATATCCGAAAGCGCTCGGAATTGCAGACCCTTTGTACGAACACAAGAAAAATTAAATAAAAAGCTTGATTCAAGTACCTTGTCCGTTGTCTTTAATGAAACATGTATAAAAGAGGGATTGCTGGTTTTATATATATATATGCAGATAGAGAGAGAGAGACAGACAGACAGACAGACAGACAGATACAGAGAAGGGGCGTTAAACAAGGGGAATGTTAAATAAAATGTAACGAATGTCTACTGGGTTTAAATTATATTATTATATTAAGTAAGAGCTCATACGATTAAAAGAAATTCAGTAATAAACGATAGCGACACTTGAAAAGATAAAAAACCGAAAAAAATACTGAAACACAAAAATTTAACATAGCGATGAGGAAACTAATTAAAAGAGAAAACAAGTCATGGTATAGAGTAATAGAATATCATCCTAAAATAACTTAAATTACACCCTCCTTAAAACTCACCAAACAATGTGCACCATTATTTCAGGAAAAAGCAGCGCCCCTCCCAAACTGGCAAAAGCCCTGAGAAAAATGTTAATACCACTCTTTCGAAAAATCTGCCCATAACATACAAATTATTCAGGCAACTTATTTGAAAAAACTAAAAAAAAAAAACAATAAACAAAAAACAGTCAAGGAAACAAATCTGACTGTCAGACTCATGGTCGGTCTTGATACAAAATAAATTTACACTAACGTCCCGCTTGATAAATGCTTTAATCTCTTAACAAGCATCTAAAACAAAGATAAATCTCTCTCTACCAATAGCTAATATAATACAAATCTGTTGTCTCATCACCAATCAATATTATTTCATATCTAATAATAATTGTTAAAAACAATAATTTGAATTATCAATGGGATCACCTCTTAGAAGTTTGGTTTGGTTTACGGCATATCAACCTCAATGGGTTATTTGATGCCGAAAAAAAATTATTTCTGTTAATATTTTTCCTTCAAAAATGTATAGCTGGTAAATCTTTTTTTTTTTTTTTTTTAAATCTATTGGTAATAAATATCTTTTACAAATTATATCTGGCATTAAAACTTATTTTTACATTTACATAATATTTTGGCTCCAGTTTGGTGGGGTAAATATTTGCCCATAACAGGTGCTGCCACCCCGGGTCAGGGTGGACCTGAGAACACCAGAAATTAAGAGGTGGTTCCACACTCTTCAAAACCTCTTGATCAGAGGCCTTGCTGCTCGACGTAGTTTATCGTCTTACCCAGAATGACCTCTTAGAAGTATAGTGCTGAACAATATTTTAGAACAAACCAGAAAGCGAATCAAAACAGTAAGCAATGAATAAACGTCTATTACTGTTCACAAAACTGGGGACGAATTTTTCGAGAGCAAGTCTTGTTTCTGAACTTGCCAAAAAAACATTTGTTGTTCAAAGCATTATTTCACGTAGGTGAAGAATTTGGCAATTTCAATTGTTTAGTACGCTTTAAAATATCAGAAATAATCTTTGCTTAATTAACTTATGATGACTCTCACAAATAAGTTATAATTTACTCACTATCATAGAAATTCAAAACATTTCAATTGTAGTGGAAGATTTATGATCTTCTGCTTAAATCGTGGTCTGCTTAAATCGTGGTCTGCCTAAATACGGTCACGAATAACCAATGTTGAAACAGGGATAACGTTGTATTGTAAAAAAAGCAAGTCTTGAGAACTAAAAGAATAAAAAATATGCAATGCATCTGCTCGCAGGCCGTGAAAGCGAAACTTATTTTAGGCTGTAAACAACGAAAGGATGTTTTTAGCATTAAGACGCCCGCAATTCACCGCCTGTTAAATCGTTTTAACCCAGCTTCATTAAACGGAAGTCGAGTAAAACCATT
>CAHIKZ030001189.1:430000-452500 GCA_903632075.3 Acanthosepion pharaonis
ATATATATATATATATATATATATATATATATATATATATATATATATATTAACTGATTTAAAATATGTTTTTCGCTACACAGTAATAACCATGTTTCAAAAACAGAAGCTAAAACTTTAAATTTAATTATATAATTAAATTAAAAGCATCCGTTACATGTCATCTTCAAGAAAATATTGGAATTACTTATTTCTAAATTTGCTGAGTTTTAAACCGACAAATACATTCATAATTTACTGTTTCCAAGGATACAGAGAAATACAGTCATTCAAACAGGGGCGATGACGTTTTTCATTTTTATTAACTATTGTTGTATCAATTATGAGTTATGTTTGAAAACAGGTTAAGTTTAGGGAGGGGAGGGGTGTATTTTTCAACGAATTCTGACATCCTTTTCATGCATGTCGTCTGGGTTTATTATCATTATTATTATTATTATTATTATTATTATTATTATTATTATTATTATTATAAACGGCAAATGTTTCTCGGCATAATTTTCTTGCCTGTATATATTTAAAGATTCTTTCTAGGGGTGTTTAAACAGTTAGAATACGTTTTATTTATTTTCACTACAATTTTAAAATATTTTTTCTCTTAATAATATACTCTTACTTAATTTACTCTTAATGCATAGCTTTCATATATTTTGAGCAATGTTTTTTTTTTTTTTTTTAAATATAAATAAAAACACCGGGTTCTATATCTTACTGTTCTTTTCTTTTTTTTGTTATACACACACACACGCACATATATATATATATATATATATATATATATATATATATATATATATATATATATATCAAAAAGATTAAAAACATAAAAATAAAAAACAATTGAAAAAACTACAGACAAAAGTTCATTTTCTTCAGCAAGACATCGATTTCTGTAGTTTACTGCTACCAGCAAGCAGAAATATTTCTCCTCCCGATGATGGCCATTTTGGGACCGAAACTAGTCGAGGAATCTAAACGAAATATTAATAATATTAAAACGAAAGAATATTAATCTACAACACATTGTGTCTGAAGATTTGAATTTTTTTAATTTTTTAATTTTTTTATTGTTCAATATATATATATATATATATATATATATATATATATTATAAAATAAACATGTTATAACATCAGTACAAAAATAGCCATTTTGTTTTAACGTTTCTGGTTTCTTCTCAAGAGATGGTGTTGAATGTAAAAATAAAAATTTTAAAAGATTATTTTGGAATAAAGGATATTTTTTCTACTCTCAAATGAGCACTCAATATATATAAACTATTCACTCATATGTATAAACTACGAAATCTCCACCACAAATATTCTTAAATGTCTATAACTGATAACAGAAGACAGTGGTTTCTACCAACGGCTTCAGATACTTAATATATCTCGTTTTCACTCTCGCGTGGTCATGAGCTGCGATATATATATATATATATATATATATATATATATATATATATATATATATATATATATGTGTGTGTGTGTGTGTGTGTGTGTGTGTGAAAATATATAGAAAATAGGAAGGAACTGGTTAGGTAAATAATCCAAAAGTCCCTTAGTATTTTAGTTATTATTTTAGAAAATAGTGCACGATAAAAAAGTAGATATAAATATAATTATTTATTTAAAAATATGATTCCAAATCTCTACATAAGAGTCTCATGTTTCAAAACAAAGATCGAAATCTTCAATATAATTATTTAAATTAAATTGAGTTAAAATAAGCTCTGTTCCATCTTCAAGCGAAATTCCCAAAAAATTCGCTTGAAGATGGAAAGTTTATTTTTAACTCAATTTAATTTAAATAATTATATTGGGTTTTGGATGTTATTTTGAAACATTTGGAATCATATTTTAAATTTGGAATCATATTTTTAAATAAATAATTATATATATATATATATATATATATATATATTAGTTTTCTTGAAAAAAATTATGAAAGTTATATTTTGTAAAAAGTAAATAAAGGAATCAGTTCACGACGTGAGATCTGGAAGATGTTGAGAAGAAAGTAGAGGCTGGAAAAATAAATAGTATTGGAAATGTATCGCTGAAATGGAATATATATATATATATATATATATATATATATATATATATATATATATATATATATATATATATATATATATATATATATATTTATTAAAAGACATTTTATTTATGTTTAACGTTGTTATTTTATAGATACAAAATGTCTTTAATAAATAAATTGTCGGACCTTGTCCATTTCTTAACATATATATATATATATATATATATATATATATATGTTTGTGTGTATGTGTGTGTGTGTAAATTCTAGAAGACATTTTATGAAAATATACATAGAACGGAAGTGGGGAATATTTACTTCGATAACTGTATTTCTGAATAAAATTTTTTGTAACACCATAATTCCCCATCTGATAAGACGTCTAAAAAAGGTTTTCCCTTTTTGACGTTGAAACAAGCATGTACAATTTTGTAGTGGGTATATGCATGTTCTAATGTAACACTGCATAAGATAATTATATGTGTGTGTGTGTGTGTGTAATTTGAGAAAGATTTAATAGATAGATAAACAGATAATATAGATAGAAGTTGGGATTGGCAAAATATGGAGAAATATATTATATACATTTAGATATATCAAGACAATAATGGAAAAAATATTATATATATTTAGATACATCAAGGAATATCTACACATGTGCACATCTCAATGTAACGTTTGAAAATCAGGACTGCTGTACTCATATAATTTTTGTTAATGAATATTTTTAAAGACTTCATTTGCATTTCTATCTCGTTTTTTGTACATTTTTACTGGTGTGGAACATTTAAAAAAAAATTATATATATATATATATATATATATATATTAGAGAGAGAGAGAGAGATACATACATGTTGGTAGATAGATGGAAAGATAGATATAAACAACTTAATAGATACCTTAAGATATAGACAAACTATTACAAAGAATATGATAAAAGATACGGTATAATATTATATATCTAAAGTTCTCACATTGATAGATCCATACATATATTCATATAAACAGGCTAACTACCTAACTAGATATATATATATATGTGTGTGTGTGTGCGCGCGTTTGTGTGTGTGTGTGTGAAGAGATGAGATTGAGAGAAAACATATTGAATATGATAGATTATGAAAAGCTTGAAATTGATATATTATGAAAAGACAAAGAGCGTGAGAGATTATGAAAAGTCTTTGAAAGATTAGTTATGAAAAGACTCAGATAGAGCCATCGATATATAGAGAGTTTATGAAAAGTCTAGAATAGATTATGGAAAACTAAGATTATTATAAGACTCGGATAGATAGATAGATAGATAGATAGATAGATAGGTAGATTATGAAAATATTGCGATAGATAAATGGATAGATAGATTATGAAAAGACTGAGATAGATAGATTATTTACATTATTCGGATTACTGTCCTCATTTTTATTGTCATAATTATCACAAATTTTCGGCAGCTTTGCGCTCCGGCTTCCTTCGAACTGAATCCTTTATTTTGCTCTCTGGGCTAGACTGTGCCTAATGAATATCCTTAGACTGAAGCTTTGTTTTACAGTTTAACTGACAGGATAATCTGGCGACGATGTTTTAATCTTGTAATTAGAAATTTAGCGTCTACCCTATTTTAAAACAAAAATAAAATAAAATTCTTTTCGCTGAAAGGAAGCTCAAACAGAGTCATCTTTGTGACATTTTAGAGAGAGGGAGAAATATTTAGAGAGCTATATAAAAAATAAAAGAAAAGAAGAAATAAAACGAAGATTAAATAGAAAGGCTGAGATTTGAGAAGTTGGTGGGAGAGCGTAAGTTAGCACCGAAATAAAAAAAGCTTGGCGAAAATATTAGATAGAAAAGATGCAAAAAACGAAATAGAAAAGGGTAAAAAAGGAAAACCCCATAAAACAATAGGCTAAAAAAAAAGAGAAAAAGAGCAAGAATCCTGTCCATCTCAAAAGCCGAAACCATCAAACGACCTAAAGTAAAGAATCCAAATCGTTGAAATAAAATGGCAGAAAATAAATGGCATTCCGCAAGTAAATGCCACAATATTTTTTTTCTCTCTCTCTCTCTCTCTCTCTCTCTCTTTTCTTTCTTTCCTTTTCAATTTCAGAAGCAAAAGAGGAGCAGAAGTAGAAAAAGAGAAAGAAAAGAAGAAGAAATCTACGACCAAATCCATCAAATGCCGCTGGCCCGATTTCTCTAAAGTTTCTTTTTACGCACATGCGACTAATATACAAAGCCAGTGGTGTTCCTGACATAAACCAATCTATCACAACAGCAGCTTGGTAGATCGTCTCAGCGGCGAGGCATATCAAGTTCTGAAGATAAAAAACGAAAACGGAGACGGGTGGATGGGTCGATTTACTTTATTTTATTGTGCAATATTTTCTGTTGGGTGGAGTTAGATACAAAGGGTGGGTAACATTTTACAGTATTTGTGGTACTTATGAAGTTAATGTATATTGCTATTGATGTGCCGTGAAAGATGTGGGCTGTATTTGTGTTCGGGTATGTTTGGAACCACCCAGATTTTTACTGTCATACGTATTACTTCGACTCATTTTTAATAGTCACCTTGATGATATAATAATATAGTGTTTTTCCAAGCGTTGCTCAGATGTGACTCAAGGCCGAAAGTATGGGGCACCCAGTGAAAATCGAACTCACTACTCAGTCGTAATTGTTCTAGTGAGACAAGCTTGCTAACCATTACACCACCTCGAGGTGCCCTAGTGATTTTCCAAGCGTCGTTTAGACGTGGCACAACGCCGAAATTAGGGGGCACCCAGTGAGGATTGAACTCATTACGCAGTCGTAATTGTTCTAGCGAGCCAAGGTCGCTAAAGATTACACCGCCTCAAGGTGACCCTAATGATATAATAATATACACAAGACACGCCGTCTAACGACGAACAATGTCTCACTCACGTTAGAGTTAATGTCACAAACAGAATGACAAAAATAGCGATTAATAGTTCTATATAGTCTTGTCCCCCAGTTGTTGAAAGATCATGATTTCTTGCATGCAGTGTCTTCTGGGGGTTGCAACGTCTTTCTGGTTGGACAAGATCCGAACGTAGGACGACGGGAGATTTCTGATATGCATTCCCCTATGCAGAACTTCCAAGCGGAAGGGGAAAACTGGACACCTAAGGCCGTTTTTTTAATATCAGCCTGACTCATGGGAACACACCCCTCACGACTTCATTCACTGACGTCAATAAATACGTAGTAAACTTTTAAGATATGATAAAAATTAGTCCCGTCAAAGAAATGCCAAGAAAACAAAAAAGAACAGCGTGAGAGGACAAAATATTATATCAACTCGAATGGCACATGCAACATCTCTGGCCGTGTCTGCTTCACACATGTTGAAATTTATAGCCACGTTAGACGCTACATGAGATTCGAGTTATCGAGCATGGAAATGCAATGTTCTACCAGAATGCGATGCTGACGAATAAGCATGTATATTGTTTTACTGCTAATGGTGATAAATAATATCTTGTTCCGGCGGTTTGACCCAGATAATAGGAAGAATGGTGTATTCTCTCATTTGCTTTCCCCGTTATGTTGTTATTTTATCCATTATAAATTAACATCATATTTCACTATCAGAACGGAAAAAACGGAAAGAAAAGGAAAGAAAAACGTGTTTTGTTCTCAGAAAGACTTTATGCTGATAAATGGTACACAAAATTATATATATATATATATATATATATATATATATATATATATATATATATATATATATGTGTGTGTGTGTGTGTGTGTGTAAGCAAATGTAAAATGGATATATATCCGACAGAATGAAGAAAAATTTGGAAAAAAACAAACAAAAATCCTTTTAAATGCAATTATGTTGTTTAAAATCAATGAAATGTTGACGTTTGACGTTTCGGTTTAGTAAACCTTTTTCAAGACAATATTCATTAAATGAATTCAGTTCAATTTGACAAAGATGATGGATATAAACAACAGTCTTATTCAAAAACAGATAACCGAAAAGCTGATCATTTTAAAACTTTTTCAGTTATCTGTTTTGGATAAGACTTGTTGTTTATGTCCATCGTCTTTGTCAAATTACACGCTTAGGTGATCATGTATTTTTTACTACATGACTGACGAGGCAGATTTTTCCCGCAGTAGGTTGCCATTACTTTCTGCGGGAGAACAGTTGCCATCCAAGGCTATAGAACCAGGTATGTCCTGATATTTACCCATAGCTGGGGGGGAGAAGGAGAGGATTCATACCGTTCCCAAAGTTATTAGCACGTAAGTGAATGTAATGAACTCGATTGGAATTCGAACGCTGCTCTCCGATTCCTCAATGCACAAAGGTATTCAAGAAAACGATTTCGGATCCTGTTTCCTGCAATGAAGTAAACATCCGATTATTTTGAAGTTAATAAAAGTAAATCGCTAACAGGTAAGCAAATTCTGCCTGCACAGTGCCATTCAAGTAATTGAAATATTTGCACCTTATATGTTCACAGTCTTATAAGGTTCCCGTACGAGCAACGAAGTTAAACAACATTGGACCTGGTCAGTTCCTAGATATATTACTGCTTGGGGATATCAGATGTGTGGGAGGGGTAATATAATTTGGCTCGGAATTGTTAATCGGATAGCCGTGTTCTAATATTCGTTGGGTTCCTTATATTCAGCCACGCGCAAATACCGATGGAAAATGTATGAATCCAATTCGTCTATCCCAAATATATATACTAAGTGAAACTTGTATCACTAAACGATTATTGTCTAGAAAAATTCTTACAATCTAAAATATTTCTGGCTTTAAATAACCTTCTCGCTCCACAAATTTACTGTCAAAACAGTTAAATGTAACAGCATTTTCTATTCCAACAACTTCTTCTCTCGCACTTCCCGACAGTAAAACTACCTTCCTCTTACTTCTTTCCTTGATAACTATAATCTCAAAAAAATAAATGTAATGTCAATCGATATCTTCTATTGCCTTGATCCTCGTTCTTATTTTAATCCTGCTTCCTTCTTTTCATCCTTTCCTCACCTGGTGTATACCAAATTTTTCTTACTTACACTCTCAGAAGACCATTGAGTACTAATTGCATTCCCACCATGCTTGGAGTGAAATGCTTAAAAGAAAAAAAAATGGGTCGATAAACTGTAAAAAACGAATCAATCAATTAATATAATAAGAAAAGGAAACTGAAAGAAAGGAACACCACCCAGATCCGGCTACGGATATAAGACCTATTTTATGGGACTGCGCAATATACACACGGACAGAACAATCAAAGCTAATCGCCCTGACATTGTTATTAGAGACCACAAACAAAAACAATTGCCTCTTTACTGATATAGCCGTCCCTGTAGACTGCAATGTATCTTTGAAGATCTTCAAAAGCTGTAAAAATACAAGGACCTTAAAATTAACATCTCAAAATCTGGCACATGAGAACAACCCTGAACGTCAAAATTACAGCAATCCCTGGTGTAGTTGGAGACCTCGGATTGATTGGAAAAGATTCCAACAGACTCATTAAAAGGATTCCTGGCAGCCCATGCCTTAAAGAAATTCAAAAAACACCGTTCACACGAGTAGAGCCTACACCGTACGAAGGCTTTATTTATGTAAATAATTGTTCATTTTTGGGTTTTTTTTGTCATATCATTTCTTACTTTAGGTCTCTTGGCGGGACCCGGAAAGTAATGAGTACACACCAGAAATCAAAGGAAATAATAATAATAATAATAATAATAATAATAATAATAATAATAATAATATATTTCGTATAAGGAAATGCAAAGTGCAGGAGTTTAAAAGAGGCAAGTGGGCCGTACGTGTCTATATAGTTATTTAATGAATGCTTACAATTTATCACACTTAAAATGTGTAGAATTTCTATCGGTTCAGTTAATAATAATTAGGCTTATAGTCATATTACGTTGAAACATCGTTTCCTGCACGATCAACGATGTTGCCCTTACCTAAATGGATTGCCGCTCAGGAATACCAGGCGCTGTATGTTTTCATGTCTGTATGGTGAAATAGTTTATGGCTAGGAATTCTAAATCTGGGAGCCTAGTTCCACTTCACATTATGTTCACTTACGCGCAAATAACCGTTAGGGGAATGTACAAATCCAACTTTTCTCCCCCTTGATATGGATTAATTAGTAAAACTTGTAATAACTAAACCATTATTATTTCCAAATATAACAAAAATTCTTAGAATCTAAAAATAATTTCTTGTTTTAAATAAGTTGTAAAAGGGTTGATATTCCATAGAAAACGAATCAATTAGCTCCAGAGATATGTCACTTTTTTTTTATTTATTTACTTTCTTTGGAATATCAATGCATAACAATTACTATGGACGCAAAGTTAGGGATCAGTTTATACATTGATTGTAATATAGACTTGATTACCCATTTTATATCAATATTATGATTTCTTGTTTGTTTATCAAATTTTGATTAGTTATGCCATCAATTACTTAGTATGATTTTATCACTAGATCTTTATCTCCAAAAAAATATAAAGATCTTTTCTGGCTTTCATTAACCTGCAAACGGTTGGTAAGCTGTAAATAATGAATGAATCAATCAAATATATGTTTAACAAATATTAATAAAAAGAGAGAAGATAAGCTAAATTCGTCGAGAAGTCGACGTTGAGTCACACACTCATCTTCCTTTCGAACATCTTGATAATATAGAAAAAGAATATGTGGAGAGTCATTATCGCTTGATTTTTTTCTTTTAATTGTTACAGTGATATTTACCTTGTACAAGGCCTGGGAGCTGCTGCAGATAGAGGGTTACAATGAAAAGATATGTCAAAAAAGAAAAGAAATAACTGCAACAGTGGTTGGTTGATTTACTGAACTCAATTCACTCAAATCAATGTTTAAACTATTTAATGCCAAACAATTTCCATCATTTGTTATTGTTTTTGGTGGTGTTGGTGTTGTTATCGTAACGTTTCAGCAGTTATGTTCTACGGCCTTCATCAGATATACGTCAATCCGGAAATTCCGAACTTATATTTGCTTAATGAAGGTGAAAGATAAGACTTGATGTAAGAAAGATTGAGGAAACGACAAACGATGGATTGGACTCAAGATGATAGAAGATGGCGTCTGACGTTGCATTTAAATTTTTAAAGATTGTAATTATCACAGAAGTAAGTGAACAGAAGGGAGTTTCATAGGTGAGAAGTGCGAGAAAAGAAACTGTTAGAGGAAAACTTGCGGTTGCATTTAGCAATTTCAACAGGAAAGGGTTGGGCCAATTTAGTTGCATGCTTAAATTCATATAGTCGGTGCACCAGAGAAAAAAGCTCGTCAAAGAATTTGCCATGAAAATATTTGTAGAAAAGACAGAGGTAATCCACTCGAAACATTTATTTCATCCAAAGGAGAAGACAGTTCTCGTTCCAAATCCCATGTCTCGAGATATCTCGTCTAGTTCTTATTCATAGTAATGAGCAGTTATTGATTGCACCGTTTCCACTGAAGTTGGAAATAGTGTAATGGCTTAAATGTTTGGTTATCGAATATGGTGATATAGTAATCATGTGTTCTATCTCTGGGCTTGGTGGTGTATACATGGATTCAGTGGAAATATGGCGAGCAATATCACGACCCTGTCAAAGTATATATTGGTCATGAATGATACAATTAAGGAATAGAAAAAAAAAGAAAGCTCCTATGAAATTAGTTGGAGAATTCAGATAAAAAAATGTAATAGTTATCGACCAGCATCGGATGTGTGTCACTTGTGTCAAAAGGAGAAACTAGAAATATAATTGCATGAAGCCCAGAGAAATTTATTCAATAAAAAGAATTAAATCAGGTCGGCGTGCAGACATGCAAGGAAGTACGTGTTATCACGCTTCAAATATTGTTTAAAAAGGAAACAAGATTGAGACACGTTGAACAATTATGGAAATTTCTTGGATCACACTGTTTGATTTGATCAAATCTATACAATGGGAAATTGCTACGACTTTTCAATAAGCAGCATGAGGAGTCAAAAAATGACGAAACTCGAATAGCGAATTTGTAATTTTTTAATCGAATTCTATTGGTTATAATTTCTGGAGCTTATATTCCTGTCAGAATTATATTTATTGGCAGTGAACATAATTTTTGGTCGTAAAATTGTGGTTATGTGACTGGTCCACACCATAATGACTGTTGTTCGTTGGAATATATATATATATATATATATATATATATATATATATATATATATATATATATATATATATATATATATAATGACATATTTATGTTTCTACATTCTTTTTATAGATACAAATATTTAAGTAAATGCTCTGTTTATAAGAAACAGTATCAAACAACATTTACTGGCCTGAATGCCTGAGAAATTATATCTATAAAAAGAATGTATAAACATAAAAAATGTCTTAAAATAATTGTCGGACTTGTGTATTTCATATATATATATATATATATATATATATATATATATATATATATATATTTAGCCTGGGTATTATAGCCTGGGTATTATAGCCTTGGATGGCAACTGGTCTAGGAGAAGAACAATCCTGAATTCAAAATCTGGAGAGGGTTGTTTGGGGACTTCATCCTTCATCAATATAATCAAATCGTATGAGCTGGTGTTTGGGTAGTCGGTTTGTAGGAACTGAGCTACTTGACCCTCACACGTCGAATAAGATGGGAGAGTTCATTATATATATATATATATATATATATATATATATATATATATATATATATATAAAAGTATATAAAAGTATATTCATGCATTTTGTAATAAATTAATTTTACGAGTTTATCTGTTTTTCGAATTAATAAATAGACTGCTATAATATCTTCGGGGTTGTTCATATATATTGGCATATTCAATCGTCACTATTCAATTTCATAGTGACAAACTCAATGTTGCAAAAAGCGGTGAATAACAAATGTATATTTCTTATGAGTATAAATTTTTGCTCTGTTATAGATTTTATTCAATTCACCCCAGGCAATCTTGTTGCAAATTAATTACCTATATTAGACATATTATCACCTCCATGGGTAGACGCCTTACGTTTCAGAATTTGCAAGAACCCTTCAAAAAATTCTGGTCGAATATACTAAAATCTTACTTATTATAAAACGCAGATTGTGTGTGTGTGTGTGTGTGTCTGTAACGTTTATATGTTGGATCGAATTTCCTACATTTTTTAGCCGATTTCAACAAAACTTCACAGGACTACATAAAATTAACTTGTGGTGGTTCTAACGGGGCCGAAAATGGAAAAATACAGTTGTTTTTTAATAAAATCAATTTGAAAACAAGATTAAGACCCATCGTGACAATGAAAGGGGGAAAACTCAACAACGAAAATGTAAACAAAATAGCATAGCTTGATGAAAAAAAAGCCGAACTTGACGAAAACAAAATTTTATCGTCTAATGTTCATATTATTATTAAAGAGGAAAGATCAAAGTATTTTGGGGGTATTTTTTTACATTTTTTAATCGTTCCTAGCACGTCTGAAATTTTTCGTTAAAAATATTGTTTGTTTTTGGTCAAAAACAGGGGAAATAATCATTTTCAATCATTTTTTTTGATTTGATAAAAAAGATTAAAATATTACTTTGATATTCTTTTAAAAATCAATTATCACTTTTTCAAAAGTAATTTTAATAAAAACAGAAATTATACTGTTTATTTAAAATATTTTGAACCAAGCTTAACTTAGCTTCTGCGCCGAAAAAATGTAATTTGAAAATAAAACAAAGCAGGTCATAACCTTTCGCGTCGCTTGACGATTGACGAAAGGCACATTCATGACGTTTAGATAACTTACGGGAGGAGAATTCTTTCTACGGATGGAAGGAAGTGAAATTATTTAAGTGAACAAATTATTTACCTCGTTACTTTTAAGGAAAACTTTCAGCGCTCTAATTTTTTATTTTTAATTTTAAAAAAAAAATTTTTGTACTTAGCTTTCATTTTTACGTTTACGATGCTTTATGGAAAATATAAGGAAATTAAAAAAATAAGACTGTTAATAGTGAGATTAAATTTCATAAGAAAAAGGTATCTAATTAATTTAGGTACCTTTTCATGAAGGCCCAATTAGAAGTGTACATAAAATACTATAATTTTATGTACATTTATTACATTTTACTGTGTTATTTGTATTTCCATTCATTTTATTATTAATTTTGATATTTCATTTATGGAAAAATGTCATAACTGAGATTAATATAAAAATAAGATCATATAAATTAAAGTTTAGCAGTAGTTAAATTTCATAAGATGATACTGTTACTTGTAGGTACCCTTCTCAGTTGAAATTGAAAACTCAAATTAACATCTCCATACCTGTTTCGCAAAAGTAAAGGGCTTAACAGCGGAGAACAATGCTGAACTCAAATCATGCAACTAAATTTTATTCTGGTTGATCTTCCGTACTTGATAATTACTGTCCGACTATAAACACAAAAAATTACATTTCTTAATTACCATGGCTAATCTGATTGGTCCAAATTATACAATTTTCAAAGCGCTAGACAATCTCACACTGACATTTTGAAAGGTTGATGTTGCTTTTAACTAATGTTAAAATATTTTTTAAAATTCAATTTAAACATTTTTTAAAATCTTTTTTAAAATTAAAGAAATAAGAAATAATTGTATTAAAAATTCAATTTTCATTGAAAAATTTTTGCTTTCAGAAAATATTGTCCATATTCATAAAACAAATTAAAACCAATAAAAGCATTTGAAACTAAATAATATATTTGTTTTATTGAGTTTTGTATGTTACAATTCACAGCTGATTTTCAGGTACGTTGGCCAAAAAAAACAAAAAAAAACATGATTTGCATTCTTCAAAGACTTGTGCTTTTAACTATTGTAATCACTAAAACCGATGCTCTCGAATTTCTAGAGTTTTTCATAAAATTAGTTATGGGGGTGTTAATAAATATATAAAAAAAATTTTGCCATGACTTTAATAAAAAAAAACATATTTATAATAATTTCGATCATCTGTGAATAGTTTCTGAAAGTTTCAATAACATCTGACAATTATTTTTATTTTTGCAAGATTTTCCAAATTAATGTGTGTAAATACAAAAAAATGCGCTAAAAATTATCTATGTTATTTACTACCCCTTGTTGCGACAAAGAGAAACAAGGTTTTTTAAATCAAAATTTAGAATATTCTAAAAAGATGGAAAAATTTTTAAAAAATAATTAAAAAAAAATTTAGTCTATTCCCTTCATAAAAAAATAAGCATTTTGACGATAAAATTTTGTTTTCATAAACTTTGGCGTCTTTTTCATCAGACTATACTCTATGTTTTAGCGATTCCGTGGAGTGACTTAGGTTAAAAACCCAGGTTGTTTGTGTGTGTGTGTGTGTGTGTGTGTGTGTGTGTGTGTGTGTGTGTGTGTGTGTGTGTTCCTTTATATATGGGATCGGATTTCTAACATTTTTCAGTCGATAAAACAAACATCCATTTTTTTTCGGCAGGTAGTATTTCTTATTGTCTTGCACACTTTTTTCTTTATTTACATTCAGAATGCTTTAAAAATTCCATTTACAAGACAATTGTTTATAATAAAATTCTATTCACTAATCGATAGACTCATAACGATTGTAAACAATATTTTTGTTTGAATTTGACCAATTCGTAAAAAAAAAAAAATAATAATTAAGACATGCGTGTCTGTCAACCTTAAACAATAATCTTTGTCAATTTTATTTTTCAGTCTTTATGATGGTCGATACTTGATCTATCTTTTACTGTTACATCCCCGGGCAACGCCGGGCTCTACTGCTAGTACTACATAAATTGCATTATCAGAAACATTCCAGTATTGAAGAGGCCATGTATATCAAACACCTCTTCTGCTGTCAGCCACACATTATTTAAAAGTGGAAATAGAGTATTGAAATTAAAAAAAAAATGGAAAGATGCTCATTCGAATTCCAGAAGCTCTCAACACGCGAAGCCTCAGAATGAACGCTAATATAGAAAACATCACAAAAATAAAACATTAATATAGAATCAAGACATGAAGAAAAACTAGCAATAACAAGAACAAGCCCACCTTGAAGATAGCTTATGGAGTGACCGAAAGCGCTTGGGACAGTGGAAATTATGGAAAATGTCTGTCCGTGCTTACATAATGGTGAAACATATCGACACTAAAAAAAGAAATTCAACATTGCTTACCTGCTGTATTAAATAAAATATTTTTGAAAGAAATGTCATATATATATATATATATATATATATATATATATATATATATATATATATATATATGTGTGTGTGTGTGTGTGTGTGTGTGTGTGTGTGTGTATAAATATATATATATATATATATATATATATATTTATATAAACTATATATATATACGTGTGTGTTTGTATGTGCAGATATATTGGTATAAATGGAAAGAACTATTAGATTGATGATCCCAAGTACTTTAGTATTTTTCTTTTTATTTATAAAAAACAGTGCTCGTTGCATAAGTTAAGCGTAGATTATAATGATATTTAAAAAAAAATATGATTCCATCACGACACAGACATTACTACATTTCGAAACTGGTCAGCAGCAATTTCTGTGCAGCGATGGAATCATATTTTTAAAAAAAATTATAATTATAATATATATATATATATATATATATATATATATATATATATATATATATATATATATATATAGTGAGAGAGAGAGTAATTCAGCGATCGGACTTCTGGTCTTCAGTTTATATACATTATATATATAATGCTTTAAAAGATAGCTTATATATGCGCGGTACTTTTGGAAAGCTGTAAATATCAGTGACAGAGCTAACATATATATATATATATATATATATATATATATATATATATATATATATATATATATATATTTTGAACAATAAGAAAATTAAAAATTAAAAAATTAAAATCATTAGACACACTGGGTTGTAGATTAATATTCTTTCGTTTTTTTATTATTATTATTATTCCATTTAGATTCCTCGACTAGTTTCGACCGAAATGGCCATCATCGGGAGGCGAAATATTTCTGCTTGCTGTTGGCAAAGAACTACAGAAATGAATCTATATATATATATATATATATATATATATATATATAGGATGAAATGTCCGACAATTATTTAATTTCTTAAATAATGGTCGGAGTTTGTCCATTTCACGATGCATGTCGTCATTTGTTTACATTTGGATATGCATTGAGCAGATATGAACGAACGAGAAAATATCATGGAGAACTGTGTTTAAAACAGTAAAATCGACCTTGCTAAACGAATTCCCCTCTTTGGCCAAATCGGTTAAATACGGCATGACAATTAATGATATATCTTTCCATGTGGATGGAAATAATACACTTATCAATATAATTACATTCAGCAGGTTCCATTATGTTTTTGAAAACCCCCACGATATTCAATAAAACCATTTTTTTATTCAAAATATTAAAGTAATTTTGAAATCATTTGACGATTTCGACTACGTCAGAGAGAAAATTTTATTAACAGATTAGCAGAGTGAAGTCAAATGATTATGATTCTACACAACACAAAGTGTGGGAACAAAGGACTAATTTATTATCCTTGTAGATTTCAAGAATTTAAAAAAATATTATTTGATTTAATAACATTTGATTCTATAAAAAGCATTTAATAACATCTGGTAATATGAAAGATCTATAAACATATTCTAGAAAACACATTTGATTCTATGAAAGCGAAATTTGCATTCAGTATAAAAAGAAATATATCTATCTATGTCTATTTATATATATATATATATATATATATATATATATATATATAGATAGATAGATAGATAGATAGATAGATATACTCACACACACATATCTATCTGCCTATATATATATATATATATATATATATATATATATATATATATATATATATACTGTCTCTGAAATTCGCATGCGATTTCTTACTTCAATGCCATCTACGATCTTCAACGGATTAAAAGGCGTCTGACAAACAGTGACGAATTATGAAGCAGACATTGTTTTCTCCTCCGAACATTATTCCATACGGAAATGAAAACTTGGTAGAAATTAATAATATTCTGAGAACCTCATAATCTCCATATATATATATATATATATATATATATATATATATATATGTGAAAAGTGTATATAAATATAAATAAATATATATATGTATAATTATTTATATATTATATATGGTACTTATTAGAAAGCGCTCAATATCAGAGATAGAGCTAACATATTTGGTTGGACTTGGTTTGACGTTTAGCGATCGTCAGACGATCGCCAAAGCGTGAAACCCAGGGTCACAAACTCACATCTATCCAACCAAAATATATATATATATATATATATATATATATATATATATATACATGTTTTATTAAAGACCACAGATAAGGTCCTACGATTAAGCTTTTTAATTTAATTTTTCTTTTTCGGACACAGAATGTGAATAATCTGTCAAAATGTTCTATAATTCCGAGCGCTTTCGTCTATACTTTGAGCCATTATCAAGGATGATTTTATTTTTGATTTTTAATTGGGTGAATGGGTTGTGTGTATCTTTTAGAGTTATAGGTATATGTTTTATTTTTCGAACACATTTAGCAGAATGCGGCCGTCTTCGTAATTAATATTATTAAGTGTTGGCATTTTCTTTTTTATTATTAAGGCTTTCATTATTTTTACATTGTTTTACATGTGGATGATGTTATTATGCTTGTATTTTCTACTAGTATCTTTCGGATGTTATCTGGTAAGTTTGTGCGTGTTTCTAATGTATTTTAATAGAGATGTGGTCATTAAGGTGTAATGTAAGACGTCTTGATTGGCATGTAGTTGTTTGTCCTAAGAAATTATTTATGAATTCAGTTTGATCAGGAATACAGGTGTTACGGAGCATATTAACTCATAGATAGTGTTCATCGCTGTAATTTTGATTGTACTAGTGTGTTGTTATTTTTGAGGATAAAGTTATGTGATTTAAATTAACCCTGCACAATGCATCTTAGAGGGATACACATTAAGTAGTATAGTTTATGGGGATATGTAGGCAATTCTAACCTTAGACTTGAACAGGTTAAGGTTATAGTGATCGGGAAAACATCCTATTCAGAATCGGCCATAATGTGCAGTGGTGTGTCGGACGGAGCTGATCGAGCAGAAGGTACGTCTCACCAATGAAATACCGAGGAAATCAGGCGGGCTTCAATGCTTGTAGCCTGGCGGGTTCTAATAATGAAGGTTAGAATTGGTGGAACTAAAGAAGGTACTTCCTCAGAGCACATTGCATGGAAGTACCAATAAATTGGTGAGAATCTTGCTACATCTCGTTGTATAGTGGAAAATAATTTACCACGCACAAGGACACAGAGGCGCTTTCTTCTACTGTTCAGAAAACCTAAGGGAAATTAAAACTTTTCTGGATTTGCCATACATGTTCACAGACAAACATTTACTGAGAAACATGACAGATCAAACTTCATAGAAGAAACATTGTAATACAAATAATATGTTATATTTTTGGGAAAATATATACACATGCACGCACATATTTTCTGAATCTTCTGGATGAATTTATTCGCATACCAACACGATGTTCTGCACTCTAGATGTATGTATGTGGGTCTCCTATGTCCAAAAGTGTACATATGATTGAGTAGGATTTGCATGAAGCAGCGGTTTGATTGACGATTTACTGTGTGTCATTTCCTTTCAATCTGGAGCACTTCAAAAGATAGCTGTGCCCTCATTTCAAACAGGCCAAGATAATCCTGCTTGGAATGTAAATAACATGACAATTTGTTGAAAGATTAAATGACTCATGTTCGAAGATAGACGCATGAATACACAACTTATGCCTTGAATGATATTTCGTTGTCCAAAGGCATAAAAGGGTACTATGTCTACAAATTGAGAACATTTCAGTTGACAGTAATCAGTGAACATTGAATTCATTGGAGCTATACAATCTGCTTACAAAAATGATGGAAAATCTGCAGAAATATTGCTATATACAGGCAATGCTTCAGATTATAAAAAACTGTGAAGAGATGTCAGTTCCATCTCTCTGTCTCTTCTTCTCTCTTTCTCTCATTAACTCTGAATCTTTCATTCCCTCTCATAAGTGACAACCCTTAAAAACAAACCCCTTCATAATGGCAAAACGTGGCCTTAAGTGCTTGTGGCAATAAGCACTACATTTCAACACTACCTTGCGCACAACAAAAAGAAAATTTAAAGTATACTAGAAAAACCTCAATAAAATTTGATTAAATATTCCTTGCCTGTTTCTTTTGTTTCATACACAGTCCAATACGAATATAGTAACTTCAACAACACAAAACATGTAACCTTTTACATATATATATATATATATATATATATATATATATATTCATACATGTTTCATTAAATAATATAGACAAGTGTTGTCAATTTATTTTGTGTAAATTCTTCTCATATCGTCTGATAAGCTTAATAACATTATCATTAAACGAAGAAAGAAAATCATAATATTGATACATATTTTTTTATCCAATCTAAGCTTTCGGCTTACAGAAATCATTATCAAAGATGACAATTACTGTAATGTTCAATTTGCCTTTTCACAAGGCTACATTTATAATTTCAAATAGTGATAGTATTGTGTGCTGCTGGATCATGTAATTTAAATTATATACATATACATATATATATATATATATATATATATATATATATATATATATATATATATGTATGTGTGTGTGTGTGTGTGTGTGTGTGTGTGTGTGTGTGTGTGTGTGTGTGTGTGTGTGTGTGTGTGTATTTGAATGCAACGACAGGCAATAGACTCCGTTATAGCATTTTAGGAATCTTTCTTATATTCATACCAGTGCATTCTTTTCTAGACTTGTAGTGTGCATAAAATGTAAAATTGTTCGATCGATTTCGGCTGATCGATACAGGATCTTGACAGTTTTTCCACTTCTAGCTCCAAAAAGAAAAATAATTGATTGATATATACTGAAAGGAAACAACATAAACATCTTCATCGCGGTGCCTTTTTTCTCCTTTTCAATGAACCTTGTATACGAGATGAATTGACAATTATATATATATATATATATATATATATATATATATATATATATATATATATATATATAGATGTAATAGAGGTAAGGAATTCGTTGCTATATAATCGAAGTGGATCCTAGTAATATTAAATATTAAAACTGATCCACAAAAAAGAGTTCAATGTATTTATTATAACAGAGAATATAAATTACACATCAAAATAATAATAAAAAAAAACTACCTCCCTGGGGGTGTATAGATCTTTTTCAACCAACGGGAAATACATCGTACATCTGTCTTATTCAACCCCGGTGTATAGACTGTGTTCCCGTCGGAATCAGACATTTATAATTTAACTTTAAAAGCAGTCGAAAAATAGATACAGAATTTATTCATTTCGATGTTTCAGCATGACGAAATGCTTGAGTCAGAGGTATGGGGAGAGTGAAATGTGTATTAACCTTACAATATAGAGGCTTTATAAAATTAATTCGGATATTAACCTTATGACATTAAACTGGGGTCATCAATAATTAAGTGCTAAACTGAAACTAAAAGACGGCTGAAAAGGGATTTTTTTATATAAGATATCAAATATATATAAAAAAAAACATTTAGGTTCCTACTTAAAGAAATAACAAAGTATACTTAAAAATGACATATATTAAAAAGATTAACAATAAATAATATTTAGATGACTCATATTAAGCTTTATTTTCAAAAATCTTTTAAAAATAATAAAAAATTATAGTAAAGAATAAAAAATTAAGAGAAAATAAATTATCCATTTTTAACTTTAAACATAAGTTAAATCAAGTTATAATGAATAAATTAAATCATATCAATTTATATTTTAAAAAAATAACTGAAAAAACATTAAAATATATAGATAAAGAGATGTAAGTGAAAAAGAAAAGAGAGTTCTTAGAACAGAGGAAAATTAGAAGATATAATTAACATGGTGAAGAAGTGGACATATAGAAATTAGGAATAGTTATACATTCAACATTTGAAAAGTTTGAGAATTAAAAGTTAATAAAGTAAGATCAATATTATAGAAGTTTAAATCTACCTCTACGTCGACATTTTAAAATTAATTCATTCCTTTGATTTAATAGATTGCTTTGATTATTGTATTTTATTTTTTTGTAAACACAAGTTACACATATCTCTAAGACTATTAGGAGTGTGAGCGAAACCTATAATTTTGAAGTCGATCTGTGAGTTCTTTCTCCTTTAATTCCTCATTTTTTTTGTTTTGAAAGAGCTGTCTGGTATTTTAATTTAAGCTTAGTAAAAGTGTTTCCTATCGGTATAAAATAAATGGCGGATCTGGATAACATTTTCATTAAAAGTGTATCGAATGAACAACATATTAGGCATGGGAAAACATTTTTAGGAAAAACTAAGTCGTTATTAATTCTTGTTCACTGAAGGAAAATCCATTTTTTTTTTTTGCCGTAAATACGTTGGTCAAATTATAAATAAAATGGTCGTCAAACAGATCCGTCCATTTTAGTGGCGTCAGATGCTAGTATGTACGGGATTGGAACTGTGATTTTGCATAAATTCAGTGGCAGTATAATGAAAGCCTTTGCTCATGCTTTAAGCTCGCTTCAATCAGCAGAGAAAAATTACAGTTAGATGGGACAAGAGTCTATAGCAATTACAGTATTTCCCCATACATTATACGCATTTGTCCTTAAAAAATAAGCAAAATCAGGGGCGCGTATTATTCACAGCCACAAAGCAACTTTAAAAAAGTGCCGTAAAATAAGAAAATTAGAATTATATTATTCTATGTTTAAATAGAAATAATAAATGTTTAAATACAAATGATAAATATTTAAATATAAATAATAATATTTAAGTACAAATATTAATACTTAAATACAAGTAATAAATGTTTAAGTACAAATAATAAAATCTATGTTTAAATACAAATAATAAATTAGAATAATATTATTCTATGTTTAAATACATTTTTGTTACGAGTAGGAAACACTTTCCGTAATAAAATTAGAGAGGTATAATTTATAGGGTGTGATTACCAAACAAGGGGTGCGTATTATGCGTGAGTAGAATTATTTTTCAACACATTCAGCACAATTTTAGGTGCGCGTATTATAAATAAAGGCGTATTATATATGGGGAATTACGGTATATTTGCTGTGAAGAAATTCATATATTTATTCCTGGAATAAATTTGAGTTTGTAAGCAAATCACAGCCCTCTATTAACAACACATGGTATAAAGAAAGGAATGACTACTCATGCAGCTAATGCAATGCTGAGGTACCATATTATTACACTGATTTTACGATGGAGTACCAATTCGTCTAAAGCATTATGATATGCGGATCGATTATCAAGATTAACAGCTGAAAATATGGAACCATTTATGCAAACTGTCTTTGCAGCAGTAAAAAGCGAAATGGAAATAAAAAAATAATAATTAAGAAACGTGGCTCGAGAGTTATCTGTTACCCTGGAAGAATTAAAAGAAAAAGCAGAAAATAATGTCTTTATTGTAAAAATAATAAAAGCAATTCAAAGAAAGCAATAAAGAAGGAAATCCAGGCTTAAATACTTAATCGTTATGCAGCGGTCTAGTAATATTCGGGCAAAGAGTTGAAATACCTAGTGTTTTAGAGAAGCGAATATTTAAGGATTTTCCTAGATGACATCCTGGTATTTCAAGAATGAAAACTCTGATGTGAAGTTTCGTATATTGGACGAGAATGGACCAAGATATTGAACAAACAGTGCAAGCTTGCAGAGGTTATGCTCTAGCAGAAAACCTAATTCAAAGTGAGAAACTTGGCCAAAAACAGACAAGAGTCAAGACTGCATATAGAACTTGAAGGTCATGTGAATGGATAACATTATCATGTGGTAGGTGATAGTTTCACTGAATGGCCGGAAATTTAAAAATCCAACATTTTCAGTGATAGTGAATTTATTACATGAACTGTTTAAGAGATATGCTATACCAGATAACACAGTCTCTGAAAACGGAACGCAATTCACATGTAAAGAAATCGAAGACTTTTGTAAGATGTTCTCCTGTGACACTATTTAGCTATGGTAATTGGCTAACTAATTTAGCATGGAAATTAAAAAAGAGAAATACTTAAGGCGAGAAAGAGTTATAATGAAAGACATACCGAGCGACATTATTTTTTTAACAAAAGTAAATGGGTAAAGATTTTATTTTCATTTACGAAGAAAGGTATTTTTTTTCGCAGAAGGTAGAAAATTCGTAAGAAAAGTGGGTATCGGATTCTGTCAGAATTAAGTAATGTCATGACGTGAAGAGGGAAACAAAATACGGATAAAGAATAACAATC
>CAHIKZ030001189.1:457500-562500 GCA_903632075.3 Acanthosepion pharaonis
CACACTGCTACTCTTAGCCATGTATAGCCCACTCTCAGATAACTTCCGTTTCACCATGAATATCCGCTCTTCTATAAAAAAGGATGCAAACGAACACACAACTTCAATCTGTAAGTATCACACTTTCTAATCGTCTTTCCTCATTATATTTGCAAGAAACATCAATTGTCTCTTCCGGATGTGAAATATAAATATTCATTTTGATTCCATTTTCTCTAAAGTTCGTCGTTGTTAACATGTTCCGTCCATATTATTCTCCATATTCTTCTGCTGCTTTGTCCCGAATACAGTACCATAAAGGTGGACTGCTATTACGCAAGAATCCCGTACTCTTTTCTCTGGTTCTCTTACTTAATACTTTGCTTAGCTTTCGGAATGCATATTTACCTATCCCAATGTTTCCTTTTTTATATAACTGTTTTTATTAAGTTCCTATTATCTAATTGTCTTTGGTTTATTTTGGTAGAATGTTTTGCTAGAGTTTGCTTATTAATGCAACTTGAAATATTTGAATATATGACTTTTCTCATGTACAAAACTATTTATATATATTTAAGATTTTATATATGGTCACTTTATAAGAAAGTTGGATTTTTCTTGTTATCGGTCTGGTTAGACGAACATTTCGTGTTACTCCGTTGCAAAGTGTCTGATACTCATGTCCTATGTTAATCGAACTTTTCTGAGGGAAATAGTTTTGGCGGAAATATTCGAATTCTATTGATGTTTGTTTCTAGTACGAAGTTCGAAATCATCGTGACTAAGTATTGTTGACCTTGATATGCGCTATATGTAAGAAAATATCATTAAAGTCAGATCAGAGTAGCTGCAGTATAAACCGCAGTTGGGCCATGTGGCTTTCTGTAATTTGTTGAGGATTCTTGTACAAGTCTCGATGAATTATTATCTGAAATTATTCAAATCTCACCCAAATCTCTAATATATATATTGTTGAAACTTGACTAATGCATGGAATAATAATGCAACACAAAAGGTACTTAGAACAAAATGTATTGAACAAGAAAGTGTACACAATATTTGCATATAGTTTTTTGTATATTCCTTTTTGTAAGACCGTTCCTGGAGAATGTGTTGACTGAGTCGCAGTCGGGCAGAGTCTCTGGTTGAATCTCTTGATTCCTCCCTCTCTTACCGGTACCAACCATATTTATAAGGTCGGTACCCACTATGCAAATTAGGTGGATCCTACAACAACATATATATATATATATATATATATATATATATATATATATATATATATATATATATATATATATATATATATGCTGAATGTGTATGTATGTGTATGTAAGTACAATTCCTTTATACGTGAACAGAGTAGCGGTTTATCTTTTGTTTCCTTAGTGTGACTTGGTTGGCAACTGCTCTAGGAGAAGGACAACTCTGAATTCAACACGGGTGGAACCCCTAAGGAGGATGCACGGCAGTTTATGCTACCTTCCGGCAACTTCTGCAGCCGCCCTGGCACCAAACTCTATTGGTTTATCCTCTCCGTTGGACTCTGCTAGCAAGGCCGAGAGGGGGAAATAGACGTCTGAACAACCCTAGCTCTCCATATATATCGAAGAGGTTCGGACGGATGCCGACGACGATGAAGACGATATATATATATATATATATATATATATATATATATATATATATATATATATATATAGAGAGAGAGAGAGAGAGAGAGAGAGATAGATAGATAGATAGATAGATAGATAGATAGATAGATAAGAAACAGACTAGATAGATAGATAGATAGATAAGAAACAGACTAGAATATGAAGATAGATAGATAGATAGATAGATAGATAGATAGATAGATAGATAGATAGATAGATGTGTGTGTGTGCATACATAAACAAAAATTGAAAATAAACTGCAAGAGAACAGCGATCACGCTAGTCTGTGTGTGTCTGAGAGAGAGGGAGAGAGAGAGAGAGTTACTGAGTGAGTGAGTGAGTGAGTGAGCGTGAGCAAAAGGACACTTTACTCAGCGCTATAAAGAACAGGGCATTGTGAAGGCCATTGATCACCCACGTCTTGAAATAACATGAACATACAAGACGAAGAAGAAGATAACGACGACGACGACGACGACGTTAGGAGAAGAAATGGCAGGATTGAAAAAAAAAACTGTTTGCAGTCTAATGCTCTAGGGTTTTTGAGGGAAGAAAATAAATAAACATATCAGATCCTACGGTTAGAATGGGCTTTATTTTTTCGTACAGACGGTTGCTGATATCTGATGGTTTTTAAATTAAGCCACTCCAAAGACGATCAATGATAAAATCCCAAAGTAATAATGATCCCAACATCCCGGACAGAAGCAGGAACATAATTCAAGCCACCAACTTCATAAAAACTTCCATCGAAAATAAATTATCAAACATTCTTCTAAAATTCATTAAACTTGCATCTGAAACAATAGAAGATTTAGCCAGCGCCCCCAAAAAATAAAACATGAATAAAACAGAAGAACGAATATACAAAATAATTTGCACAGAATACCCAACTATGTACATAAGAAAAACATCGAGAAAGCTAAAAGGAAAAATACGGGAGTATCGCAGGCATATGCAGAATAAAAACGCTTTAAATGCGCTTTCGTTCAGAGTAAGATATCTAACCACAATTTCGATCTAAGTTATGAGAGAAATAAGTTGACTATGAATAAGATGTATCAAGATGGATGAATGTGTAGCAAATAGGAGCAATTTTAAGTGTATAAATGTTGCTTTGATTTCAAAGGATAGGAAGCTGTGAACTACCATGATCGTCCACTTCCTAATAGAAGAGAACAAAAATGAAAAATATTATATATATATATATATATATATATATATATATATATATGCATGCATACATATACATATATATTTTTGAATAAAAATTCCAAGAGGATAGAATCCAGGTAGAACTCAATGTCCAGGATAGAGTAAGAATATAATAAAAAGGCTTAAACACTAATATTCCATGGTCATAATTTATTCCATTGAAATCGTAAATACGATCCAATTCATGCCAAATTTTGTAGGTCTGATGAATATATATATATATATATATATATGCTCTTGTATTTTTCTTTTATATACAGTTTTAAGTATAGCTAAAACAACTAATGTGATTTCAGGTATTACTGTAAATCAGTTGGCAAAAGGTTTCCGTGAACTGCAAAATCGTATTACCCGTTTTATTGCTAATGATGGAGTACATGTGGAAACTTAAATAAAATTTTAATAAAAACTTAAAAAATATAGATTTACTTCTTTCTAATCCTTTATACAAATTATTTCTATCGCTAATACAAATAAAGTTATAAATTTTTTAAAGTGCAAATTAAATTTATAGACAATCTGTATATATACATATAGAGCCTCGCAAAAAATGTGTACCCAATTCAGTAAACTAAACATTTGTATATATATATTGTAATACTAAATGTTTTCAGACATCGTAAGATAAATACAAGTTACTTTTACTTAATTTTACAATCACAACAGATGGTCAAAATGGTAATCTTTAGGCTCCATGCATTTATTTAAGACGACCGTTGCCTTAAATGTCACATGTGATTGCTGCAAATGAATTTTCAAATCCAATATAATGCCCTCCGTCGAGATAATATACTCCTACAGAAAACACTGTTATCGCAATGTGATAAAATTAAAAAAGACAATGTTTTAATTTTCCACAAATTTGTATACATTTTTGCAGTGGGCTCTCTCTTGCACTGTTTCTCTCTCGCACTCTCTCTCTTTTATATATATATATATATATATATATATATATATATATATATATATATATATATATATATATATATGTGTGTGTGTGTGTGTATTATTCATTTAACTATAAATAAAGCACACCTTAAAAACATTTTATCATCTAGGAATCATGTAAGTTTTTGGTATATATATATATATATATATATATATATATATATATATATATATATATATATATACATACATATATATATATATATATATATATATATATATATATATATATATATATATATTGAACAGTAGATGAAGAAAAAACTGCTGATTGTAAAGGACAAACTAGTATATGAATGATGAATACTATAAGGAATAAGGTTTTAAGCAATGTTAAAACAGAAAAACACACACAGACATTTTTCAGGAAGCGTCGTTGGTTGTATTAGAAGGAAGAGTGACGTAATAATGATCATAGCTTTCAGATAACTAGCGTTGTTTAGACCTTTGATCTCAACAGATAATACGCCCTCCCCTACAACAAAAGAGCGTACAGCATACATGTTCTTTATCTATCAAGCTCTCCCTCTTTCTCTCTCTCTCTATCTTTCTATATCTCACTATCTATCTTTATATATATATTGACTACAACTCTCACCTCCCCCCCTGTTAAATTACAAAAATTACACTACCCATCATTTTCTAATCCCAATTTCTAATCCTTTCATTTCGTTGTTGGAAGTGTTACCTGATGATCCGGAGTCCTTTAAAAAAGATTTTGGTGAAATAAATTATGGTAATGGAACCTTAACGTGGTCTGTTTTTTATATATATATATATATAATTGCATGTGTTAATATATCTTCAAATCTGGCCATATCTATCTCTCTATCTATCTTGGTCACTCTCTGTCCTCCTTTGCCTACCAATCCTCTAACTATTTATCTATGTCACTCTCTGCTTATCTATCTATCTACCTATCTATATCACTCTCTTTTTTTATTTATCTACCTATCTATGTCACTCTATTCTTTATATATCTATGGCAATCTTTTTCTTATCAATATGTTCGCATAAACCTAGGCACAAATGTCTGTGCATGTTTAAGCAAATATAGACTTTTTATGAATATTTATATCTTTGAACACACTCACGCTCACACGCACACAGATAGATAGATAGATAGATAGATAGATAGATAGATAGATAGATAGATAGATAATCACAGATGTTTTTATTTGGAACCTCTTACCCATGTGATATTCCCCCCGGTTTCAAGACATTCCTGTCCCTTGTGCCGGCTCTTTATACATCAAGTGAAAGAAGCCGTGCATTTCGATGAAGAGATGTGCCACCTGCATCTGTATTTGCAAAGGAAAGGAATAACAGCCCAGATACTCCAGGGCAGGATGAAGACCCTGATATTAAACGGATTCTGATGATGACAGCTTGCTTTGTCGAAACACCATCTTGTGCCCGAGCAATGATTGATGTCAACATTCTCCGAGTTTTCTTACTTACATCGAGTTAAGTCTTTGTGTGAGCGCTTCACTTGAAAATCGACATTTTAAAAAAAAAAAATCTTGCAGTTTACTTCCAGATCATATCATGTATAAACATGCACACACACACAAAAACAACACACAGACACACACACACACACACACACACACACACACACATATATATATATATATATATATATATATATAGTGGATTAGCATCTATTATTATATATTTATTATATGAAAGTGTTTGTATATATATCACATATTGTTTTATATATATTGGTTTATATATATATATATATATATATATATATATAATTTTCATACATATAAATATATGTATATATATATATGATCAATAGATCTATACGAATTCACATTTATATGTGAATGTATTTGCATTTCTGTATTGATATATATCTGAATATACATTATAATTATGTATTTTGTATGTATGTAACCAAGCAAATTTGAATGTCGATATATATGTATGGCAGGACACAGTGCAAAGTACATGTCTAAATTCTGGAGGCTTTTGTAATAATATAGATGAAGCCAACGTTATATAAGGTGTTTCATATACATACATACATACATATATATATATATATATATATATATATATATATATATATATATATATATATATATATATATATATATATATGTGTGTGTGTGTGTGTGTGTGTGTACATACATTTGTCATAAAAGTCATTAAATAACCCATTTGAGTTACTCAGCTAAAAAGAGAACAGATAACAATGATTTCCTGTCAACCCCACTATGTCTTCCCAAATGATCAATGGTGAGAGGCAAAAGATCATTCAAGCCTTCAGTAATGGTACCAAACTTCATACTCTGGATTCCATCTTCAAAGTCACCTCAGAACCTCAAGTGAACGGTTAACAATTTTAAAAAAAAGTGGAATTATATATTAGTAAGGATTCGTCTATGTATCTAAAATATGAAGAGCTTGGTGGCAGCCTGTTTGTGAAATGGCCACTTTCTTTAAACTCTAAAAACAGAGAAGCGAGAACGGCGGCAAGTAGAGATCACATAAATATGGAAAATATTTGTCTATAGAAGTTGTTACCGAAAGTGAAGAAACACTTTGATAATTAGTTCGTATATTTTTATAATTTTTTTTATGTGAGTATAGGTGAATATATATTTGCATTTGTTAAATGTGTTTTTAGTAGACATACACATTTTCATTTACGGAAGTTGGTTAGAGATTTTATGTCTAAACTGGCCATATATGTCTTTTTGTTGTCTACGGTTTTTAATTTATTTAGGTGGTCACATGTGTGTGTGTATGTTTTTTATCTGTGAGGTACTGATTGTGTCGAGGAGTGGGGTTAAGATTTTGCTTAGTACGGCGTCTATTTTATATGCTGATCTGATTAGCACTGATAAGACAGGTTTAATTGGTATGTCCGGTTTACGTGTTTTTTAGTAGTCCGTATAGTATGTTTGTTTTTGGTTGGTGTCAATGAGTTTTAACCAGAACTTATCTTCATTTATTAGTAATTTTTGTCTTTTCTTATGAATAATTGTGGGATTCTGTTTTCGTAGATTTTGCTATTGTCGATGAGGTCTCTTATTTTCTGTTGAGAGATGAGTCCGTACATGATTACAATTTCATCCACCATTATCCGAAGGAGATATGAAGTTGATTTTCTTGTTTACTGATTCTTTCAGAGCTTTTATATATGCAAGAGGACGTGAGGTAACGTTCATTTTTTTTATATGTGGCTCTGATTAGGCCTTGAATGTATCCTTTGGTGAAATTAGAGTCATGGTGTGGGTGGTTTTTAATAGTGAAATCCGTGGAAACTTTTTGTCAAATATAAGACCGAAGCTGAGGGCTGCTAGTTATGTGTCCGATAGTTTGAATAAATAAAGGATAAATTAGTGATTAGTTCCTTTCTGCCGACCTTAGAATATTTTTTGCGAATCAAAGAATTTTGTTTTCTAAAATACGGATGTGCTTCATCTTGTCGGGGCGGTTAGAATTCATTATCACATTCCACATATGTTTGTGGGTAGCGCTTACTGCTATATGAGCATTGTGGACATGTGATGTTTCTTTTTCTTCCAATTCCTTTATTGATGATTTCCGGAATTCTTGGACATAATTAAGGGGAAACATGTTGTGAATGTTTAATGAGTTTGTGTGTACATTGGTTAAAAACTTTTCCTTCAATGCAATTTTTGTGAAAGCTTTTTCTGTTTCTGTGGGAATGCACGGATGTTTTCAGTGTTTGAATTTTCTGACTAAGTATTTTTCTTGGAAAAGGTTTCAATCCAAACTTACCTTCACTTTATCAGGAAAGGAAAGAATTAAAAATAAATTATAAATTATATATATATATATATATATATATATATATATATATATATATGTGTGTGTGTGTGTATATATATATACATATGTATATATATACATATCAATATATATTATATATATATCTGTATATACATATATATATATATACATATATATATATATATATATATATATATATATATATATATATATATATATATATATATATATATATATATATATATATATATATATATATATATATATATATATATATATATATATATATATATATACATACATATATATATATATACATATATATATATATATATATATATATATATATATATATATATATATATATATATATATATATATATATTTTCATATATATGTATATATATACATATATGTTTATAATTTATATATACATACATATATATATGTATACACATTATACATATATATACCATGTCATATTTATATATATATATATATATATATATATATATATATATATATTTTATAAATGGCCAGATCCTTTGGTGGATAGAATCCAACCCTTTGGTCAGAGAACTCAATGTCCACCTGGAAAGCAACTATACCGATCTCCGGTCTGTCTACCCACGCTGTGTTTAGATCTTAGACAGACAGGACCAGCAGGATGGGGCCGATACAAGTTGAGTCCGACGGGGTGGCAAAACACAAATAAAATAAAACTCACGACACCAAACGAAATTGCTGATAAAAAAGGGTAACAACCTTTTTATAATTTGTTTACATTGTGGAATGGCACCAAGCTTAATCACGAAAAATGAAATTACCACCAGAACTAGTTCAAATTGTAGGACTGATTAATTTCTTCTTTTCGTCTGCTTGGGCTGGTAGTTTTCCTGTTTCATGTTTACGATTCTGTCAATATAATAAATTAGCTCAATTCTTCTCATGGAATATTAGTGTTCTTTTTGCCGTCCGGGGAAGAACTGATTTTATTTGACGCCGCAACAAACTGGGGGGTGGGTCTGTCGGCGTCATATTTTTATATATATATATATATATATATATATATATCTTATATATATATATATATAAGGAATTCGATTGTTTTTAACTTATTGACCAATTTTTTATTACATCGTTCTTGTTTAAACATTATATTTGGTGGACTTTGTCAAATTTGCTAATTAGTCTTTTGATTTTTCCGCCTTCTTGGCGCCCTCTGTGAGCCAAAAGCAAACACTGATAGAAAATCTTAATTATCTACATTGAAATGTCTCTACTTTTTAATTTCCAATTCTTTCTTTTCGTATTCCTTTTCTCTGATTAAAAATTTCAATTGTTCTAAACCAAATATTTGAGATCAGCGGCCCTTTTGATATCATGTCTTTTTTCCTTTCTTTCTTCTTATTATTTATAATTCTATTCTTCCAATTGAAAATATATCTCTTTCTGACTCCTATCTCCACCCCATATTGCCTAAACTCTTTTTCTCTCTTCTTCTTTCTTTTCTTTTTTTCTTTTCTTTCCTTCTTCTTCCCTTAAGATCGTCTAGTAAAAATAAAACTCAGAGAAAAAAAATCAAAAACCTAAAAATGAAAAAATTAAATCAATTTCTATGAAAAATGCAAAAATATTTAGAAATCGTATTAGAAAAACACTAGTATATTTATTTATTTCTTTTGTATTCCGGTCTAAATATTTGAGAAAACTTGGAAAAATATATGTGCTCTTTGGCAGGATATGAACCTGCGTTCTTCTTGGAAAAAATAGGAAAAAATAAAAAATGAAATAAAAGAAAATAAAAATGAAAAATAAAATAAGCACAATATTTAGATCAATGTATTAGTAAACCGATTTACTGATTAATAAACAAATTAACAAACTACGAATGAACGCATAGATACAAATAAAAGGCAATAATAATATTCGACAACTAATAATTAAGTAATCAATAATAAATAACGTGCAAAATTTAAAAAAACAACACTATAAAATACCTACAAATAACAACATTCGATTCCACAATTATTACTGCCCAACCGCCGCTAGAATCATTTTGAAAGGTAACCCTTATGACCAACTTAATAACTTTTAGTATAATGCAATAGATATGTCTAGCCATAATGCTTCATTGACAATCATATATAGAATCGAGCATAAGAACAATACACATGGCCTGAAGATAAGTGTGTTTGTATAATCTTTCAGAAAACTCTCTCAGCGAAATTATAAATAGCGATTCACTTTAGTTAAACTTATGAAGACAACATTGATTTCAAATGCAATCTCCATGTTTAATAGTTACTTTAACATTACTTTTCTATCAAAATCATTGAGATTCTTATTACTATTTTATATAAAAGAGAATGGCATTTCAAAGAACACCTTAGCTGATAACTTATTGAAAGTTAACTTACGTCTTCAAAATGCTACGCACGTTTTATCAGCTAGTCTTAGTCTAAACCTTATTATTGGCTGGCCAAGCAGAGCAGTGCAGTTGGCGTTTACACTTCCAGAAAAAACAGTCACCGAAAGCAGAGAAGTAAGATCGAAATGGTCGCGTCGCTAGTAGACCAACGCTCTCCCTGCCGGATGACCGTGGTGACTCAATCAGATGTAGACATGTTCTCCGCTCCGCTTTTTCTTAAATGGATGAACGACTCTGGGATGTTTAGCCATAACTACAACCGCCAGTCAATCTATTCCTTCCAGATTAAGAATTCCTTATACGCGGAAATTTCTTCAAATAACTTTTGTTAATGTATTTATTATTTTTACACTTTTAATGAGATTTGTATTAGTTATGTTTATTTGTGACTTCGATACACTATTATATGATAGCTCATCTCAGAAATATAGACAGATAATGAAGGGTGTAAATAATACCTCAACTCAGAAATATAGACAGATACTGAAGGGTGTAAATAATACCTCAACTCAGAAATATAGACAAATGGTGTAAATAATACCTCATCTCAGAAATATAGACAAATACTGAAGGGTGTAAATAATACCTCATCTCAGAAATATAGACAGATACTGAAGGGTGTAAATAATACCTCAACTCAGAAATATAGACAAATACTGAAGGGTGTAAATAATACCTCATCTCAGAAATATAGACAAATACTAAAGGACGTACATAATACCTCATCTCAGAAATATAGACAGATACTTGTTACTTCGGTGTGTCAGAAGCATAGCCATAGCAGAAAGGAGTCAGGCCTGATCTTCGACTGTTCTTCAAGGATATTCCTGCGTATACTGAATTACAAAGTGTGTGCGCAGGATTAGTGCAGAATGATTTCGCTGGGGACGAAACTACACACACAGAAAGATTGGCATTCAGCGAAGCACGCAACAAGTGGATCATGCATTGACTGCAGCTCAGCATTTTGTCCATGTTGGTTGATCGTTCTTCAGCGACTATGACAGGATGAGGTATATGTGGCTTATGTATAGTCGAGTTAGTGTTACTTCATTTTTCTTCCTTGTCTACACATCTATCAACATGGCAATGGTTTGATTGTGAGAATTTTGTTATTTGTGCTTTTTATGCAGCGTTTTTGTTATATCTGTTTATTTGTTTTGTAGAATAAGTCTAATGACATATGGATATATTGGAATATGCATACACCTGTGTTACTCTCACTGGAATATGATTGGCTGGTGTCCGTCATAAATACCGACGGACGTGTAGGAGAGTCAGAGCATTAGTCTGAGAGCTAAGTCTATACGACTCCCATTGGACTACTCCATTGATCTACACTTCTTACCTGCGACTACGACGCGTACCAGTCGATTACTGCTACCGTATTCTACTTGCTTATATTAGCATAAACCACTTAGCTACTTCGTTCAAATATATCCTTTTCCGGGACATATCACATATCAACCCCGATGTGTAATTTAAAAATCTAAATATTTTCCAAGCATTTTTATGGCGTCAATGCCAGAAAATATTTTTATTTTGTAAGAATGCTTTGGAGATAAAAATACTTTGCTGCTATAAGTTCTACTAATTAACAGATAGCTAGAGGTGGTAAAGAGAAGAGCTGGATGCATAGATTCCCCAAGGGTTTTAACGAGGAAGTGAATATAACGAAATGCAATTGTAATTCGGGTCTCTGATTAACAATACCGAGACACTATGCATTGCATCCCCCGCACATCCAAGCATAGAGTACCTTTCCCAAGCTATCACCCATCTATGTATTGATAAATTTTCTTTTTGCTTAGCTTTGGTGATCGTATGGGAACTGATTTTTAAACACGATACGGTCGAAATCCCTATAGATGTTGGAACACGCACGTTAATTCTTGTAACCATGCATCTCTATGGGTTATTTAGTAACGAATTCTAAATATTTAAACACAATTTAATGGCTTCAACTCCAGATAAAGTATAACGTAGAGGAGGCACGGTGGAGTAATGGATAGCGGGTTTGATTGAGGAATCGCAGAGCCGAGTTCGAATTCCAGTCGAATCCATTACATTCACTTACGTGCTAATACCCGTGGGAAAGGTATGAATCCTCTTCTTCTCCCTCCAGCTATAGGTAAAATAGCAGGACAGACTGGGTTCTATAGCATTGGATCGCAACTGGTCTAGGAGAAGGAAAACTCTGATTTAAAACCTGCGGAGGGTCGTTTAAGAACTTATGGCATTCGGTGCACCAGGTCTCTGTATTCGTCCCTTCAAAAAAGTGTGGATGGTCCTGCACGAAGCCTTCACCACTATAAACAAATCTCATGTGCTGTTGTCGGGCTGTCAGTTTCCTGGAAACTGATCTGCTTGACCCTCGTACGTCGAATCTCGATGGGAGAATCGATTATATATATATATATATATATATATATATATATATATTATAAATTAACTGATATAAATATATGGTTTCATCGTTACACAGAAATAACCATGTTTCAAAAACGGAAAACAAAAACTTCAAATTCAATTATATAAAATTAAAAGCACTAGTTCTGTTTCAAATTTCGCTTGAAGATGAAACAGATCTAATGCTTTTAATTTAATATATTTGAATCTGAAGTTTTGTTTCCATATTTTTAAATTAGTTAATTTATAATATTTATGCTCTTTGTAAATTTACATTGAGCAAGTTTTGTAATAATAAAAATATCAATAAGAACACCGGATTACATTTCTTCTTCCTTTTTTAACACACACACACACACACACACACACACACACATAACTATATCTATATATATATTAAATAACCCACAGAGATGTTGATATACCTCTAAACATACACACACACACACACAGATATATATATATATATATATATATATATATATATATATATATATATTAAATAAACAACAGAGATGTTGATATACCTCTAAACATACATACACACACACACACACACACACACACACACACACACACACACACACACATATATATATATATATATATATATATATATATATATATATATATATATATTACCAATAAAATATTTTGTTTGAAGAAAGAAACGCGCTGCATAGAATTATCCCATTTTGTTAAGCAATTACACATTAGTTTTTTTTGTGCAAATATACACTTTCTTTTTACATTAGGTGAATGGGCAATCTTTTTCTATGTCTGTTTATCATTCTAGCTATGTCAATATGCTCCATCCGGCAACAAAGCCTCTGATCCGTAGATTTGATGTTTTGACGTGCGTAACTTAACTGCTATTCTTCCCGTTTCCAGTCTGACCCCGGATGGGAGCACCTCTTACGTTCACAGTTATGGGAAAATAGAGAATCTCTAGGTAAAAACGAAACACTATGAAATTATGCAAATTCATTATTATTGTTACAATAGTAGCAATACATTTTCATATAAAAAAAAAATACCAGCGATACATATTTTTAGTAAAACTACCAACAATAAATTTCTGAAGTAGATTTACCAACAATACATTATATATAAAAATGACTAATATCACATTTTATCTGTAGTTTAAGCCATAATGACTTGTGTTAAAATATTTAGATTTCGTCATTAAATAATAGTAACTGATAACCCAATGCCGCTTAACATAATGAACCATGCAGACAAGCCACTGAATAACTCTTTCATGACATTAATCAATAAAATATCTTACAGTTTATTAAAGAAAGCAAACTGTATTCAAAATATAACTTCAACAAAACTACAACATAAGACACACGTAACACTGCCTCTAGTAATTGTGAGGTTTTGAGGATCCACCCCTGAAGTGCTGTTGTGTCCAGGTCCATCCTGACCCGGTGTGGGACCTAGCTATGATCAAATTCTGCACCCCACCACCCAATTCAACAGTACATTTATAAAATACAATGAAAAAACATTTTTATAGCACAATGAAAATCAACGCAAAACTAAATGCATATAAATACATTTTTATAATAAAATTACCAACAACACATTTTATGATCTACAAATTATATTTTTTTATATTAAAAAAATACCTTTACCCTGAAATGTACAAAATACTTAGATTTCAGCATTAAATAACAAACAGAGATTGAAACAAAGTCAGCCAACTAACTATATGTGTTTAGGCGTTTGCGTATTTTCATAATACTGGTCTGAGTGCCTAGTTTAGCTTATAACTCTGAAAACATATATGCGTAAAAATCTTTAAAGAACATATATCAATGTGACTATTATTGACGGTCTCCCCACGGGAACAAGTCTTGCCCAACATATGACATCAGTAATACATTCTCAGTCGCATATTTCCTTACGTCAGTTTCGTTTATCAGTCGGCCGGAAAATGATGTAAATATGGCGAAAATTGTTCCACATCTCAGTAAACACGCTTCCTACTCTTGATAGCAAAAGCACCTGTCCCGATGAAGGGGATCCCCGAACACAAATACTTACAGACAAGAGAAGGAGAATCGAATGAACTGTAAGAAACGAAAAAACATAATAAATCTTTGGAAAAATATAATGATAGAGCGTTAACACGAGGCATCAAATAGTAAAGCCCATACATACATACATACATACATACATACATACATACATACATACATACATACATACATACATACATACATACATACATACATACATACATAGGCACCTCGACGTGGAGTAATGGTTAGCAGGCTTGGCTTGCTAGATCAGTTACTACTGAAAAGTGAGTTCGATTCTCATTGGTTGACCCATGCTTTCGGCCTTGTCCCACATCTAAGTTACGGTTGGAAAATTTCTACATAAATATAGTGATGTGCAAACGTATGTGAACCCTTGGGATAAGATTTAAAATAATTGTATCTTTTTTTCCAGATAATGAACAAATATTAATTAAACTATACATTCATTAAGAACAGCATTTATTAAATCAGTTACAACCACTTTTTATTTTTATTTTTATCAAGCTAGAAAAAATATTAATTAAAAATTAATATGTGTAAATTAAGTGAACCCTTGTATTTACACTGTACTTTTGTTTTACATGATTGCTAGTGAAAATAATGACATGGGAATATAAACGTGCTATGGAAACCACACACTAATGTCTTGTGTGATTGGAGTTGTGACCGCACACTGCTCAGAAAATCTAGTAGAATTAAGTGTATACAGGTTGTGTTAGGAAAATTGTCGCCATTGTATATATTTCATTGCGCACCTACAAGTTTGTTTTTTTTTTATTTTGTCGACTGCTCAATAGAGTAGAAACAGTTGGTCACTGACTGTGAGAAAAAGAAAACCATGACGCAATTCACTCCTGCAGGAATTTAGATGCGGCAGCTGTACTGCTTGGCATTCGTGCCGGAAACTCCGAAACGAACATTTAAGAGGAATTGCTCTCAATCTTTGGCTTGTTTAGATGATTCTGAAAAAGTTGATTGCATCTAATAATGATTACGAAGTTACGGCAGCACGGAAAACTCACTCTGATCGTTCTGATAAGACAGAAATTACCTTATTTGTTGGTGAGTGAACCAAACTCAACATGAAATCACTTGAGGAGATAGTGCTGCCCTCAGTCAAGATGGTGGATTCTGGAAAAGCCTGTGTCTCGTAACTGGATTCTGCGCCAAGCCATACACACAGGAAAACAATTACTGCGATTACATCACTCCTTACATCTGGCCACCTAACTCTCCAGAATGCAACATCTTTGTTTATTATGTGTTGGGATCAGTCAAGCGAGTGACCGACAGAACTCCTTGTAACGCCAAAGATGAACGAAATGCAAGTATTGTGGCAGCAATCATCAAATAAAACACGGAATCTGTCCAGAAGAGTTGCTGGAGTTTCCGATGTCTGCTGAAGGCCGTGGTTGAATCTAATATGGATTTTATTGAATAAATTGACTCTTTATTTATTCATAGGACCCAGTATTATCATAAATTTTCTTGTATAATTTCAATCACTACAGCCTGAATTAAAAATATAATTTGGCGACAATTTAATCATCGCATCCCTTCTATACATAGAACCATCCTTGACGAAAAACAAGACATATAATAAAAAATAAATATTAACATTATCAAATTTACCGATAAATTAAATTTTCTGAAATTGTAATAATTTAATAAAAAAAATGAGACAGATCTTGTCGGTATTATTTGACCAAAATATTTGACATTTTCGCAGCTGTAAGTTCTATACTAACAGATTATTTTTCTCGCACTCTTCGCTTGTGTTACACACTTTCAGTTTCTTGCTCTTCAGCCAACTTTAATGTTCAAAAATGTAAATATAATGTCAATCATTATTTGCTGTTTATCTGATCACACTTTTAATTTTCTCGCTCCTTAATAAGGTTTTTCTTTTTTAATTCTGTCTTACCCAGGAACACCTTGCGTGTTAGTGGCATTACTGCCTTGCTTGGGGTGAATTCTATTAATGCTTGATCAATAGTAGTAGGTATTACAAAAACAATATATAGCAGTCACTGCAAGTAGCTATTTAAAATAGTTGAAATAGTCACTCGCTAACTGCTGCCGGAGTGAATGTTGGTACACTCACTGGATTCACAATATTTCTATTTTCTCTATATTATTTTTGTAGAATTAATTTGACACTTAATAGGACTAACTAGAAGAATGATAAACTCAGGATGTTGTTGTAGGATTATGCTAGTTCTCTGACAAAGGCTTCGTATAGCAAAACTTATACAAAAAGTAAGTAATTCTTAAAATTCCCATCCTTTTCCTTTTACCGACAGGGTGCCTCAGACGAAATAGACATGTCATGTTTCTTCTGTGTGAGCGGGACATTATACCCAGCCTGTCTCGTGGCGCATTAAGCGTAACACAGTATAGTTTGCCCTAAACTCATTCGACTACTCACGGGAAAATCAAATAATTCTACAAAACGAATCTCTATCTATAAAAGGCAGGATTTGTGTGTGTGTGTGTGTGTGTGTGTGTGTGTGTGTGTGTGTGTGTGTGTGTGTGTGTGTGTGTGTGTGTGTGTGTGTAACGAATGCACGCCCGCAATTTTCGACATACTTGTACCAAAATTTGCATGCACATGCTCCAAGTTGGTGGGAAAGCCAAGACCGAATTTGCATTTCTCCACTGCCATCGATAGTGGAAATAATCGAATTTTTCATGCTTATACGGCACTTTTCATGTAGTTTGCGGCCATTTTCTACTGGTCAGAGTGTGAACCTATAGCTGGCTGCCACGAATAGAGAGGAAGATTCAATTTGCTAGCGTGAGAGCCAACAGCTGACTGACACGAATGTTAACTAGCATGCTAGCATGCAAAAAATCGATAGCTGCATTCCTCACAAGTGGGAAAAATTTAAATTTGCATGGCACTTTACTCCAATTGGCTCATTCGCTTGCTTAAACTCAACGTTGATTCTGATTCCGCAGAACTGGGTTGGGTGTGAAAAAGTATTTGTCGTTAATATTCTTTTTTCATGCGGTTTTTCCAGTTACGAGTCCTTTTTAAAGCTGATCTTTTTGTGTTCATTTTGTTTAGTTCTTTTTTTGTAACAGATTTAATGTTTAGTAATTCGCAGTGTGAGATAAGCAAGAAGTAAGGCACGTAGCAACATCAGCACGGCAAAGAGCACTCATTTAAAGGCAAGGAAGGGCAAAAATATTTTAAGTCAAGTGATAGCGATTGCTGTATGAGTCGTACGATTTTTGAATCAAGCACGGGCAACGCCGGGCCATGCTGCTAGTGGATAATAATTTCATCTTAAATGCAGGATGTCCATAAAGTTCGTGTGCACTTTAAAAATGTATAATTTTATTTGTATTTGCAATAGAAATAATTTGTAAAAAATGTTATAAATTTTAATGTACCTAGTTTTAAGTATAGCTAAAATAACTAATGTGATTTCAGGCATTACTGTAAGTCATTTGGAAAATGTTTTCAGTGAACTGCAAAATCGTATTAACCTTTGTATTGCTAATGATGGAGGTCATGTGGAAACTGAAATAAAATTTCAATAAAACATTAAAAAATATAGATTAACTAATCAATTTTACAAATTATTTCTATCGCAAATACAAATAAAGTTATTTTTTAAAGAACACACGAGCACACGTCCTTAGAGCCAGTGAAGATAGAGGATTATTTAGTGAGATTGTTGTTTGGAAGTAAGATGGACAAAGTGAGTACTGACAATGATGATATGTAAGATAGATTAATTAATTTGAAGTGGTTAATATCGTAGCTATCAAGGATTTATAATTTCGAGACATTATTCCAGAAATTATCCATTCTCGGCAAAAATGTCTGTAAAATCTTTTTCCACCAAATAGAATACGGCGGAAATGCAGAAGATTCGAACCTGTGTACGGAGTATAACAGGTCCTAGATTTAATTGTCTGAACTAGAGGAAGTCAAGAATGTAGCTTTTATGAACATTTACGTTGGAATAAATGGATTTTGACGTTTCATCTGTGGTAAAGGGGAAATAGGAGGGATATGTACTCATCATCCACAGGATTATGTAAACTGTTTTGAACTCTTTAAACCTCTGTGCCCTGACCACCTCTCTACCGCCGGTTAAACAGTGGTAAAGAAAAATGACGTAATGCTCAGCTATCGGTTGAACGGTAGGATTATCAATTGTAACTATTTTTTATAGCTACCATGTAATATTTCAAGTCAATTATTTGCTGAATTTGACTCTGGAGCACAGGCAGAAGGGTTAAACTTGTTCAGGAACGCAGGGCCCAAGAGGGTTAAAGGACAGAAAGTGAGCGTTCAGCCGTTTCCAGACCAGTTTTCTTCTGGCTTTGCCTATTTTAAACTTTTAAAATTCCTGCTTTCTAAATAAGTGTTTTTTTCTTTCCTCGTTTCTTTTCCTTCTTATCGGTTTAACATGGTGGTCTATTAATCCTTTAGAAGCGTTATTTTTAGAACCGACTTTATATCATTCATTTTTGTTTCAGCCTCTGTCTGTTATGTAATGCTTAAATCTAATATTTTCTACGGAATTTTATTTTATTTTTGGAGAAAATAATGGAGAAAATAATAATAATATCATAGTAAATTTGCCCATAGCTGGAAAAAAAAAGTGTTGGATTCAAACCTTTCCAAATTAAGTAAAAATAACGAACCCGACTGGACTTGGAATTCAGCTCTACGATTAAAAATTTCCGCATCTCTAATCTTACAGTGCCTGATATTCCAAAGCGGTCATCTCTCTAAGCACTGACCAGGTTCGATTTTGCTTAATTTTGTGGACGTACGGAAACTGCTGTTTAAAAAAAAAAGACGTCGTTTCAACTAAACCAGGACTCGACTTCTTTTTACAGCTTTCTTCTGGTTTTTCGTTTCCTGGAAATAGTAACATTTAGCTTTAAATAACTTTATTTAAAAGAAAAAAATAATTTCTATTATATTGTAATCGCTGGCATATCAAAGCTTTGTCGCGTTTGTTACTTCTAACATTGGGCGCTTTCGATTTTCGACTTGATTTGTTTCACGGCATATCAACTCCTTATGGATTATTTAATGTTGAAATTTAATTTTTCTTAGGTGATATGAAACAATAAAAATATTGTATGCGCTATTCGTCTTTCACAATTGATTACATGGTATATGATACTAAGCTTTTTACGCATGTACATGTTTGTATGAATACTACAGAAGGATGGTGATATGAATTCAATGTATTTTTTGAAGTTATATTTGGGAATACAGTTAGATTTTTCAGACATTTTATATGAAATTTATTCCATGTTGATTGATTGTTTGTTTGATTGATAATATTTGGTGACATATCACATTCTAGGGGCTATTTAATACCGAAATCTAAATATTTTGTACGTAATTATATGCTTTCCACTACAGATATTTTGCACATAATTTTAACCTTCCAGAATAAAGGCATGTTTAGATATACATTTTGTCGATCAAAAAGTGTAATATTCGTAATTTTACTGCAAAATTTATTTTTTATATATTTACTGTTGCATGGGTTGCCTTTTTACTATAAAAAGTTTATTATTGGTCCTTTTATTATAAAAATGTTCTGTTTATTTTTGTTTGCTATTCACTTTTTACATATAGCTGGGGCCATAACCCGTGATACCACCCCGGGTCAGGGTGGACAGTGAAACAACAGCAATTAAGACGTGGTTCCATGCTCCTCAAAACCTCCTGGTTCCCGTTAAGAAGCCTTGCTGCCGGATGTAGTTTATCGTCATACCCAAGGGAAGATACTTTTGACATAGACAAAACATTGGACAAAATTGAAAGAGGAATAAAAACCATAACTCATATACAAAACTATATCTGCATAAATCATGAAGAAGCCTGCTTGAATTATCTAACATGGATTACGCTGATACGGCAAGAAGATTACTTACTCCACAATCAGATATTAGAGCTGAGGATGATAAAAATAAAACAATAATACGTTGTTGCCGTTTATTACTTTAAATCAAAATCAATCTTTGAATACTGTTTGACGTTTGAATATTGTTCATTCTCTTTGTATTCAGTTTGTAAGGAAGAAGTTAACGCTCTACATTGAGTAACTCTTACGCCTTGTTTTTGGCAAAAAATAGTATAAAATTATAAGAAGTTTCAAAAAGTTTAGCAACGATCTTTATTACCATAAATGAAAATAGCAATTTTTGCTAAATGCCAATGGATTCATTATTTACATTGTTTGCAGTCAGAATAATCTCGTTATCTTGGTTGTTTTTATTACAAAGTTTCAGCTGCTGTGGCCTACCCAGAGGCTTTCAGGCTCCTGTCAAGTAGGGTAATCTGTTCCTTTTAATATGTAGCATAAATTAATATTAAAAGACTGGAAATTGTACACAACACTTTCAATAAACGACAATTCTGTTGAAAGAAAGATAGGAAAGTTTTACAAATTATCAGGGTATTGCCGAGATGTGAAAAGTTTTAGAAAATAAGGTAATGATTGCATCTATAATTACTGAAACACTACTCACGAACACGGAAATGTTTGCAACATCAGGAGAAATCTGAAATTCCGGGGATGGCATAACAACGAACAGGATTATTGTAATCGGCAAAAATAACGAACAGGCTAGGGCAGTATCATGAAATGGTGATAACGCTTGATCCCTACACGTTAATTCTAAGACTATAATTTCAAAATTTGTAATGAACTCGATAAGCAAATTGTGAAGCAAAGTAAATTAGCGACATAGAACAGCGATGGAAAAATGTGGCTTGCATCATATGGTTGTAAGAGTTACGCGTGGCAAAAATCAATGTTTGAGATTCGATAAGAGCAGGTTTGGCATTCTCATCTACACGGAATGTAGGACTTGTTCATTGACGTAACACGATCTCATCCCACAGTTTGACATGACACAAAGTAATAAGCCGAGTAAAGTTGATATATAAAAAAAAAAAACAGTAAAGGGGAAAACCGGAAAGAAATATGGACGTATTGAGAATACCTTTTTTCTTGTTTCTTTTAAGAATTCTGATCAATACAGGACGAAAATCGTCTGCGCGTTCGTTTGCAACGCTATTTTGTGGTTAACAGTAGGCAAATAAATATATATAATTACTTGAAATTAAGCACAAATTACAGCTTTCTTATTTAATGCAATAAATGAAGAGTAATCTCGTCTAATAAGCGTTTTCTTCAGGGAAAAAGGAAACTAGATTCTGCAGAGGAAATTAAAGTAGATAGAATAATACAAATATGAATTAGCGTAAAAATGGATTATTGGATGCACAGCAAAGCAACGACACACATACACCCGTACAAACACACGCAATGACACACAAAGGCACATTCCCATATAGTGCAATCCTTTCGTAGAAATTAACGTTGACAACCGTTGAGCGATTTACTTTGCTGAGTTAATAGGTATTCGCCTTTAGGTCTTTTTCTTTATTTATTATTGCTGTCCTTGTTCGCGATTTTCTCTTGTTTAAGGGTCATTATCTGTTGAATGTTCTTTAATAATAATAATAATAATAATAATAATAATAATATATATATATATATATATATATATATATATATATATCATGCGATCCAAACAATTTACCTCATGCAGATGATTATTTCGTCCATGGGAAAGTGGTTTTCCTGGATTTATCAATGCGAATACATGTACTAAAATTTAGTAAAGATTAATATAAAATTTTAAATTTAGTCAATGCAAACACATTTATCAAATTTCTGTAAATGTAATTGCATTGATAAGTCCATGGAAAAACAATTTTTCTATGATTGAAATGATCATCTGCATGAGGTAAAACGTTTGGATCTCTTTAATTGTAATTCACTCATATACTCTATAATAAAAAATATATCAAGCTCTCTTTCGTGGATAATTTTTAATATTTTATATTACTAAGATCTACTAGGATTACTTACGATTTTTTTTTACCTATATATAGATATATGCCACTATCGCACAGGGTTTTATGACTGAATCAGCTAAGCTGTCAGATCCTCATACGTCGAAACCGACGGAAGAGTCCATTATGTATTGATATAATGGAATATGCATACACCTCTGTTCCCCCTCTCTGGAATATGATTGGTTGGTGTCCGTCATAAATACCGACCGACGTGTAGGTAAGAGAGATAGTCAAGAGCTCTAGTGTAAGAGCTAAGTCTATAACGACGCACATTGAACTATTTCATTGATCTACACTTCTTACCTGCGACTACGACGAGTATCAGTCGATTACTGCTACCGTATTCTACTTAGTTTTAGTAGCCAAAACCACTTCGTTCAAATATATACCTTTCCGGAACATATCATATCATATATATATATATATATATATATATATATATATATATATATATATATATATGTGTGTGTGTGTGTGTGTGTGTGTGTGTGTGTGTGTAAAATCTAAACATAACAATACTAATATGTTACTGTTTTCTATAACTTAATTTGTAATAGGGTATTTATAAAATATAAGTAAAAAAAATACGTGACGACTTGTTGAGTTTCTTATTACCTCATAATAAGATTATAATGCACTGAATATCTTGTCAAGATTACCGGCCAAGGAGAGTGAGACAATTTTATAGTGGATCCGTTTCGATTATTTTTATAGTATCTCCCTGTTTACATTTATTATACGATATATATATATATATATATATATATATATATATATATATATATATATATATATATATATATGTGTGTGTACACTAAACTACAAAAGTTTAAGATCATTTAAAACCTATTTAGAAAGGAAGAAACTTAGAGATTTAGTAAATTTTTTATTAAATATCTAATTACCTTCAATACCAGCATAATTCTACTCTGTAAAAAAACAAAAACATATAAAATCCTGAATATGAGATTCAACAAAATATCCGTCCTTTACTTTGATAATTGCTGAAAGTATATATTCATTTCACTTCAATGTTTTGCTATTCATCTTTTAATATTTTCCACAAGGTTTCAGCACTACATAGTTGTCCTTTTCTGATTTTGCAGTTCAATTCAACCCAAACTAATTCGATAGGGTTGCAGTCAGTTTATTGTGGGACCGAATCCATGAGAGTCAACTTATCTTCCTCAGTTTTCTTCTGCAAATAGTTTTTACATACTTTAGAGTAAGTTTCGGGTCATTATCTTGCATTAGAACAAATCAGATGGAATGACGTGGCGCTGTAGGATAGAGGGATATCCATCTTAATTCAATATTCTGGTACCCCATCAATGTCGGCAACTGAATTGCCTACAAACATTCCCAGATGATCATTTTCTTCCACCATGCTTTACAATTGGCACAACACAAGCAGTAAACCTTCTTTCAATAGAGTTTCGACCCACATACACTCACCTCCAAGATCCAAAGCTCTCAAACTTGGATTCGTCAGTTCAGAGGACTGCTTTTCATTGGTGATCAGTCCAGTTTTGATGTTTTTTCGCCCATACGAGTTACTTACGTTTATTCGCCCGTCTAATTTAGACCCGCTACATGGAGTTTCTCTTAAATACCGGCACATTAGCTCTGTCGGTTTTACTTACTTGTGAAACAATTTGAGGGACTGTCATTCCTGTTTCGAAGAATGTTGATTCCAATGAACTTATTTTGTGATTTGGAAGTGGGTTTCGGTAGAACTAAGCGCTATCTCGTTATTTGTGCATGTTTCCATATTTCTCACAATAGCGGCGCTAACAGCAGTGTATGAAGGTTTAGCGTTTCTTGGTTATATCTCTGAAACAATAACCTTCACAACGTAATGTGAGAATGAATTTTGATAAATTTCTTGCCTATATTAAGATTGAATCTACAAAATTGAAATTATTTTTAATATTTTTAATAACTGAACCTAAAAGATATAATGCCAATTCCGAAACATATATTTAGCGGTGTTTCCTCATCTAACAACGCATAAGGATTGCCAATAATGACTCTGGGCTCTTTTGCTGCAAAATAGAGGCCTCTTGAAAAAGTTAGAGTCAACCATTGGAGTGCCAGGTAAACGAGGTACTGCAATAAAAAAAAATGTTATTTCATATGGAATGTACCCAAACCTTGTGCATTGTGTTATTTCATATAATTTTACCTCCCAAACTATATATATTAACAAAAAATTGAACACCGAAGTCTGCTTTGAGACATGATATTGTAAGCTGATAATATTGTAAGTTATCCTCAACTTATGAAATGTAGTCTACGTACACACACACAGACACACAGACACAGACACACACATATATATATATATATATATATATATTGCAGAAATTAAAAAGTCCAAATTTACCTCATACGAATAGCTATTTCGTCGTACAAGATATACTTGTCTGTTTCAAGTCCTTGTGGGTCGAAATAGGTATTCGAATGAGGTAAATTTGGATTTTATTTTATGTAATTTATATACTGTTATGATAAAAACACTGAGATCTTTTGATGGACATGGTTTTAATATATTATTAGGATTCACATGGATTATTTACCAAGGGATTATTACATATATATATATATATATATATATATATATATATATATATATATATGTGTGTGTGTGTGTGTGTGTGTGTGTGTATTTAGGCAGCAGTCCTTCTTTTATGCATGTTTCATTAAAAACGAGAGATAAGGTACTACGGTTAAGATTTTTATTTAATTTTTCATGTGTTCTGAGAAGAGCTTTCTTTTCTGGACAAAGGGTGTGTAAGAACTGTCTAAATGTTTTATATTTCTGAGCGCTTTCGGCTATACCTTTACCCATTATCAAGGATGATTCGATTTTCAGCTTAATATATATATATATATATATATATATGTGTGTGTGTGTGTGTGTGTGTGTGTGTGTGTGTGTGTGTGTGTGTGTGAGGTCATTACACCGGAGGGGCGTACTCTGAGGTCGACCAAAGTCATGTGCGAGGTCTTTCGGCGGCATTTCGTGAGACGTTTTACCAAGGAGTCTTGTTTCAGTGGCAACGAGTTTCGCAGCTATTTGGCTGACTTTCCCCGGCTGAAGCGGCCTACTGAGAGAGGGAGATCACAGAGGGTGAAGTCTACTCGGCACTGGAGAAGTGTAGACACCCGACATCCACAAAAACTATGAGTGTACTTAACGAGCTTTTCAGTGGTTTCGGTGTACCAAAAACTTTAGTTATTGACAACGGAACACAATTATACCAGCAGAGAATATAAGGAGTTCTGCACCTCCTTTGTTCATCGGCCACATTACAATCTCTGTTTAACAACCTAGATCCAATGGGCAAGAAGAAAGATTCGTAAACAGTAAAAGTTTTAAGAAAGAATCACTGCATGGACACTGATGAGAGGGGTATAAAAAAGTTTTTAGCGGTTTATAGAATTACACCCAATCCGAACATAGATTCAGGGTTATCATTAGCCGAACTTATGTTCGCGAGATAAATTCGGTCAGTATTTAACAGACTGTTGCATCGTCCAACGAAAGGAGTGGGTAAAAAAAGAAAACTTTGCGACCAAATTTTACAAACCAGGATACAGAGTTTCCTTCTATAGAGGTAGAAAAGGCTTCAGGGAAGACGGAATTATCACCGAAAGACTTGGCAGAATGATATCCATGCTACAAGGAAGAATATTTGAGTGCAAGAGATATTTAACTCAGTTAAGGCCAAGACATACGAAAGATGCCACGCCTAGCGAAGAATTACCAATGGAGGTAATATATGACGCATTCCAAATAACAGTTCCCTTATCACCACCAATATCGATGGAAGTATCTCCAACCCCGCCAGTGCCGGAAGTATCAGCTCCCAGAAAATCGCTAAAGACTCAAATCACAACAGCACAAAAATTGGTGCGGGAGAAATGTACTAAGAAGAGGAAAAAAGTCAAGCAATTATGACCTGGCCACAAAAAGAAGAGGATATTTAGAAAAAAATCATCTAAAATTATCTCATTGGAGGTATTGTAATGGAATGTTCTACTCTCCCTATTGCCTATTGTGGACTGACTATATCAGTAAATATATATAGTGTGCAAAGAACATACCAGAGAGTGTCTTCGGGAAGTGCTAGCCGATTACCTGTCTCTCAGTAGTGTATTCTCTTTTACAATAAACCTCTCTTTCTTCCGTCTACACCTGTTGCTGTTCTTTTCACTCGAGTACCACCTTTGTCTGTTTGTAACCTCTGTAAGTATACAACAGAGTTGGTGACAAGAGGAGGTCGTGAGGTATCACTCTAATGAGAGATGAGCCTGAATGACCAAAGCATTTAGTTGTTTGTAAATGAATTTAGGTTCCTGTTAGGGGATTCCAAACTGTGCAAACCGCATATATGTTCTAATAGGAGTGACAATAAATTGTATTTAGACAATAAGGGTTTTATATTATTAAGTGATAGTGTATTTAAAAAGAAAAAAATAAATTTAGGATAAATTATCTAAATAATAGATTCCCAATTCCCTAAGTGATACAGAAATACACAATGGAATTAAATCATGCAGTATAACACACACACACACACATACACACACATACATACACACACACACACACACACACACACACACACACACACATATATATATATATATATATATATATATATATATATATATATTAGGTCATCCTATAAGTTCTTTCCGAATTTTGAATAAAGAAAACAAGTGACCAAATGTTACATTTAATTACAGATTCAATCAACAATGTATTTTCGCTGATTATCTATGACTTCCTTCCATCTATTAACATGCTTACTCATTCCATTACTGTAAAATTATTTTGGCTTTGATTCGAAGAACTCACAAATGTCAGTTTTAAACTCATCCTGTGTTACAAAAGCTGTTTCTTCCAAATGATTCTGTAAGCTACGAAAGAAATGGCAGTCTGAAGGAGCAAGTTCAGGAGAATAAGGTGGATGGGGAATTTTCTCCCAACCAAGTTCTTCGATCTTTTGTGATGTGATTCTTGCATTGTCCTGATGAAACATCACCCCATTTCGATTCACTAGAGCAGGTTTTTTTTCCTCAAAGCTTGGTTCAAACGCTCTAATTGCTGACAGTATATTTGAGCATTAATTGTTGCATTAGGTGGTAAGAATTCAAAGTGGATTATTCCTTGGCGATCCCACCAGATTGAAAGAAGAACCTTTTGCCCATGAAGTTCCCTTCTCGGTCGTGATTGGGGTCCTTCGACGACGCTTAATATTTCGATAAAAAATCCATTTTTCTTCGCCAGTAACAAGTCTATCCAAAAAAAGGTGAAACAAGTTGGCGAGAATAGAGAGAAGAGCAGATGTCAACTCGAGATTTGATGTTTTTTTTAGAAAATTCATATGTCACCCATTTTCCAAGTTTAGGAACTTTTCCAAGTTGTTGAAGATGACGATGAAAAGTTGTATGGTTTGAACTGAGAATCACTGCCAATTCCTCAACTGATAAAGCAGGATTTTCTTCAAGGTCTGCTTCAAGAAGCTTTTCATCAAAATCAAATGGACGTCCGGTTCGATCTTCATCTTCAAGGGTGAAATCTCCACCTCTGTATTTTGCAAACCATCTTCTGCAAGTTCTTTCATTCACACATTCCTCTCCATAAACTGAGTGAATGTTTCTAGCCGCTTCGGCTGCTGAGTTTCCTTTCTTGAACTCATTAAGCATTATGTGACTCAAATGATTCTTGGGTACTCTCATGTTAGCAGGTTTTTAATCAAACAAAATTTAATTTTATTGTTCTCTGAAATAAAATTTGATCAGTTTAAATGCATCTGAACAGAAAAAGAATATTCAGCTTCATTAGACATTAGAGAATACTGTTTAAATATTGTTCATTTTAACAAGAAGTAAAAATTCGGACAGAATTTATGAGATGACCTGATATATATACAAACAAATATGAGAAGAAACACATGGAGTAAAAATCTACTGTTTGTAGCATTTAATTGTAAATAGTGCTCAATACAATGTGGGGCAATATTGTACGCCTTCAGGCGATGGTAAATAACTGTTCAAACATAGTATTCAAAAACAAAGTTCCTGTTTAGACATTTCAATATGTTTTTAATATAACAGCTTATAATAAAAATATAATAATAAATAAATATGTGTGTGATCAGGTTAATTCTGAAAAATCACGCATGCAAACACACACACATACACGTATATACATGTAAGAAGAAAGATAGAAAGAGAAAGAAGGGAGAAAGAGACATATCAACAGACACAAAGAGGTAAAGGCCTGGTAATGAATTAATTATTTTAACCAGATATCTTGGAGTTAATTACTGCTCACTAAATAATTCTTATACACACGGAGATAGATAGATAGACAGATAGATAGATAGACAGATAGAGAGATAGATCTGAACAGACTGAGATAGATAGATAGATATTTATGAACAGACTGAGACAGATAGATAGATCGATAGATAGATAAAGAGAGAGAGAGAGAGATTGGAGTAAAGGCCAAGTGTAACGTCTCCCCGGCCTCTCTGCTTCCGTGCTATCCTGTGACGACCAATGTGACTTGGTATTTGTCGCGGCTGATTCGGATGGAAATCTGGTTAGATTCGGTATCAGCTTTGTCGTTCCCATCTCGCCTCCAACGTCTGGTTACCGAAGTAACTGCTTTGATTTCTAGTCTAACCTACCCACGTTGTGATTTGATATTAGATAGACGAAATCAGTCAGTCGCCGGGCCGTAATGCAAGCCGAATTCAAGCAAAGGTGACATCGCACAAGTATATTTAAAAGAAAATAAAGTAAAAACTCGAAAGATTCAAATGTATTAAAAAAAGAAAAACAAATAATTTTATATCTGGTTGCTGAATACAGGACTGCATCTTTCTCCCAAACCGCTTCTATGGATTCGTGACACTTTGCGTATGTTAGGCGAGTCTTAATATCTTAAGTTGTTTTTCAATAAACTGGGTTTTGGTGTCTTCGGGCGATATTCGCAAAACTTGTTTTGGTGGAGTGAGTCTAAGTCGTTCTTCAAAAATAAATTGTTTTTGTTTAGAAGTCTAAGTCGGAATGCATGGATATCTTTCAGTCAGCTTCCTGCAAGGCTGGTCTCTGAGCTCACAGCTCAACTCTGTCTGCGTCTGCGTCTCTCTAACTGCCACTGTCTGCTGTCTGCTCAGTTTATATGGACGCCGACCAAAACCGGGTGGGGGCCTGTCGTTGTTTGGGTTCCTCGATGATTCCAAATCCACAATAAGAATTTTCTTTGTTTTCGGACAGGAAAATTTATCACTTTCCATTTGTGGAATCCATTACTTTCTGCTTTAGAGGGGTTCTTAAGGGAATCGTCCTCCCAAATTCATCCTTTCTCATATTGGTATCTCACACCAATCCCCTCAAGGGGGCGTCAACAGGTTTCCCTTCTTTCTCATAGTGGTGTCTCACACCAATTCCCTTAAAGGCGTCAACAGGCCTTCCCTCCTTCTCATGTTTACCTTCGCCCACCGCTCACGCCACCACTCAGCCAATGAACGCGAGGCAGCGTGGGCGGGGCCAGTCTGTCCTCAGCTTAAAATAATCACTCAAAGAAAAAAAATTATCTTTTCTTTCTTTTTCTCAACCAGACCCCTAGGACTCGTAGTGTGGGCCTTAATCTCTATCTTAACTGAATGCCATCTGGAATTTATCAACGTGATTTTCGCCAAGCGTTAAATGGGTGGTCAACTGAACGTCTTCGTACCCTGTCGCCAACAATCTGTCTCGGTAACAAACTTTATCATGTCCAGGTCTGGATATAAAACAGGTGTCTCTTCCCAAAACCAAATGATATCTCTGAAAGATAGTTAATGGTTTATTCTTTCCCTCTTTCTCTTTTTCTATCCTTTTTCTTTGGGGTGGGCTCAGTTGATCTTTTTTCTCGGTCGCATCTTCCACCTGATTACGAATATCTTCCAGCATTTCGGTTGTAGGCCACTTGACCAATTTGAAATTTTCATTATTGCCATGGTCAGATTGCTATCTTTTATTCCCCGCCACATAGCATAAATTAATCCCGACAGATCCGAGATCTTACGAATTTCCTAACTTCTGCGAAAAAAAAACAAACTTTTTTTTCGCAAATGAAAATAAAATCTTTACCACTTTTCTTTGCTAAAAAAAATAACATCGCCCAGTCTGTCTTTCGTGATAGCTTCTTCTCGCCTTAATTATTTCTCGCTTCTAATTTTCACGCAATCGCTAAATATTGTCAAACAAGAAAGAGATTAATAAATTTAAACAGAATAGTTTGGGAGAATACGTGGTCTCTAATTCCACCTTATATACATAAAGGTGTAGGGGATATATATATATATATATATATATATATATATACATATACAGAGAGAGAGAGAGAGAGAGAGAGAGATTGAGGGTAACATCTTTCGTCAAATATAGCAGAAAAAAAAAAAATTTCCGCCGTTCCTACTTTTTCCCGTTTTATAGGAGAAATCTAGTGCAATAAGATTCCATATATATATATATATATATATATATATATATATATATATATATATAGAGAGAGAGAGAGAGGGTGAGAGAGAGAGTGAGCGACAGAGAGAAAGAGAGAGGGAGAGCGAAAGGGAGAAATAGAGAGGGAGAGGGTGATATCTTTCGTTAAAAAAAGCAGAAAAAAAAATTAAATTTTTCCGCCGTTCTTACTTTTTCCCGTTTTATTGGAGAAATCTAGTGCAATAAGATTCCATATATATATATATATATATATATATATATATATAGAGAGAGAGAGAGAGAGAGAGACAGACAGACAGGCAGAGAGAAAGAGAGACAGAGAGAGAGAGACAGACAGGCAGAGAGAAAGAGAGAGAGAGGAAGAGAGTGACATCTTTCGTTAAATATAGCAGAAAAGAAAAAAATTAAATTTTGCGCCGTTCCTACATTTTCCCGTTTTATAGAAGAAATCAAGTGCAATAAGATTCCACACACACACACATACATACATATATATACGGTTATATATATGGTTAGTTTGAAAGGAACCCAACAAAGGGACTAATAAATTAATCCAAACTTGTTTTGGTGAATTCATGCTGACAATATATATATATATATATATTATAGATAAAAAGGGAAGGATAGAGGAGGAGACTGATTGGCAGACAGGGAAAAACCAAGAAAGAGATTAATTCATAAGCGACGTTCAGATTTTTAAATCTCTGTGCACGCTCTACCTTATGAGGTCTAAGATTAGTAATCGTTGACTACATTACCGACAGAGCAGTCTGTTAACTTCAAAGCAAAATGAGTCGGCGTTGATCTAACGTGCTTACATATAAGAAATAAAGATACAAGGAAGACTAGCAAAAAAAATGACGAAGAAAAGAAAGTGGACAAAAGAGAAGAATGCGGGACACTTCACAGAAAAAAGAAAAAAAAAGAAATATTCAATGACAACCAGGCCTCAGTTCGATTTAAAAATCGATTCCTTCAACTGTCTGTGCACTTTGTAGGTGAGAGTTTTAGGAACAGTATTATTATCAGTCTTTGATTTCGAATCTATTGGCCGCCATCTTCCGGTTCCTTTTCTTTTTATCTTTTTTTTTCATATTTTTAATCCAGCTCTATTTTCGTATCAGTGGAATATAGCAATGTACTGTTTGAAAAGACCAGGTCGTACTGTATGTATTTTGAGATTTACATTGTAAATAAATAAAAAAAAAACATCAATCGTGTGAAAATTAAAATAAAATGAGTAAGGAAACGCACACACACACACATATATATATTTACATACATACATATATATATATATATATATATATATATATATATATATATATATATAGTATCGTCAAAAAATATTATAAAGTAAAATTAAATTTGAACATCAGCGCATTTACAGATTTTGCAAAACAAATAATTTCGAAATTTGAAAACGTTCATAAAAACATTGATAGACAGAACATACTGATAATATTCAATCGAATATGTATGAAAAAGTAATATATGGACATATATATATATATATATATATATATATATATATATATATATATATATATATATATATATATATATATATATTTAGTGTATCGGACAGCAGATCATTATTTAAACATATATTGTTAAATACAACAGGCAATGAATGACTATTATGTTTGTTTATAATAATCACCTTTCTAAAATTCGTATGGCTGCTTTAATTTCAAATGAAAATAAAGAAAAAATTGTTCAACATATTTTATTAAAGTGTTCCTTGATTTGAGATTTCGGGTCACATGAGTCATCTTCGCAATGGTTATATGGACATGTAAACAAAGATATTCCAAATCAGAAATGATATTCAGTTATTTCTACTCGACGATAACGGTTAAAATTAGTCACAATATATTACATTGCAGCTAAACATATGTTAATATTTCGGTCTCTCACATGGTATGACGTCATTGAACACATCATGAACTTACGACCTGCGTCTGCTATCCCGCGACCGTTATCCTCAAATAGCAAACTATCGATATATATAGTGATTTTCCAACCGTAGCTTAGATGTGGCACAAGGCTGAAAGTATGGGGCACCTAGTCAGATTCGAAGTCACTACTCAGTTGTAATTGTCCTAGCGAGACAAGCTTGCTAAACGATAAACTGCCTCGAGGTGCCCAAACTATATATATATATATATATATGTGTGTGTGTGTGTGTGTGTGTGTGTGTGTAACTGAATACACATCTGCGAGATAACCCATAGTCACAATGAAATATTGACTACTATTTCCATATTGTCTGTAACTGTACATACTCTAAAATCAAAAAGAATATATCTAATAAATATATAACTAATATTTTTGTTGTATTCATTTTTTAAAGATGCATCATTCGTATACACACAAACACACACACATGAGTATATATATATATATATATATATATATATATATATATATATATATATATATATATATATATATATATATGAACAGATATACCCAATCTCACACTGTTCACATATGTTTATGCTTGTGTGAGCTCGGTCGAGTGAACGTGCGTTTTTGTGTCTGCGTATGTCGATGAGTGTACGTGTGTGTATGTATGTTTACGTAAGTATGAGTGGCGTCCCGACGACAATTTTGCCTCCCACTTCTATAAAAACATTGTTAAACGCAACCTCTATATAAATCCAAAATTTAAATATCAATCAACTTGTCTGACGATCGCAAATAGTGTTAAACCCAGGATCACAAACTCACATCAATCCAAATATATATATATATATATATATATATATATATATATAATATATATATATATATATAATAATAATAATAATAATAAAAAGGCTTAAACACTAATATTCCATGGTCATAATTTATTCCATTGGAATCGTAAATACGATCCAATTCATCAGACCTACAAATTCAAAAAGAAACAAAAAAAAAAACCCACTCCGGAAATAAAAACAGAATTTAGAAAGAGTGTAAGTATGAGGAGGAGGGAGATTAAACCATAACAGAGAGAATTTTAGGAGATATGGGTGGAAGGGGTTTAATTAAGAGAAAAAAATGAGTGTTGACGGATGTCTAATGCATAAAGATACATTTCGTGGTGACATACAAACACTATAGACAATCTAATGTTAGAATAAGATGGAGGGAAAGACGAGGTTGGGGAGAGATGGACGAAGGAAAGTAAACTTGCGTTTACTTAAAGGGCCGCTTTGTAATTGAGAAAATTTGACAAATTTAATATCGACTCCAGGTTACAAATCACATATATATATATATATATATATATATATATATATATATTCCACTAATATTATCTATCTATCTATCTATCTATCTATCTATCTATCTCTCTCTCTCTCTCTCTCTCTCTATATATATATATATATATATATATATATATATATATATATATATATATATATGTGTGTGTGTGTGTGTGTGTGTGTGTACGCTGCGATAGATTAATTATAGCTGGCCACCCGTATCCAAGTATGCCCGTTGCTATAGTGGCTAGCTAATTACCATTGCAGACGCCCACTTAGTGCTTTTTCAACACCCAGAGGACCCACCCGTGATTTATACTGCAAATATGTTGTGCAGAACTTAGTTATAGATTCCGTGATAGTGCGAGTTACCTTTTGTGATCAATAGTCAGAACAAGGCCAGCACGCTCAATCTTTTATGATCGACAGCCCCAATGGCTCTGATTACCCATGCCCCCTCACAAGTCTTGAGTCTCCCCGGAGTAAGTCTTTTAGGCACTTTTCTAACGTTCCGCATACTGGGATCACCTCTCCCAGACCGATAGCATAAGAAGTCACCTTCCTGTTCATGGTGAGATTCGACGTATGTTTCATGGTCAGAATATCAACGTTCTATCCACTCGGCCATATAGATAGATAGGTAGCTAAGAGTAGGCCACTCGTATTCGAGGAAATCCGTCTACTAAGGCGGCTAGCTGATCCTTAATTCAGACGCTCGCTCAGGCATATTTGTGTTTGTTCAACACCCACAAAGCACAACCGAGAAGACTTTAGTTACATTTTCTGGGAGAGAGCGTGTTATCTAGCGTGATCAACAATCTAAACAAGGCCAGCAAACTCAAACCATCTTGTCACGATGACTTGCGACATCGTGCTAGCACAGCTATCGGGTGTTCCGATAACTATTTTCCCTGAAAAGGCTTGCGTCAAACCGATGTGTTTTTCATGCACTTTCCAAAGGTGCAGCACGCTGGGATCGTCCCACATCAGACAGTCTCCTTACTGACAAATCGACCATGGTCTCATGTTCAGAAAGTGAACGTTCTATGTCGGTCACTCGCCCATAGATAGATAGATACATGTATACCCAGATATATAGATACATATATCTGTGACACTATTTAGCGGTCGCGTGAAAATTAAAAGCGACAAATAATTAAGGCGAGAAGAAGCTATCACGAAAAGACATACTGAGCGATGTTATTTTTTTTAACAAAGAAAAGTGGTCAGGAATTTATTTTCATTTGCGAAGAAAAGTATTTTTTTTCACAGAATATAGGAAATTCGTACGATCTCGGATCTGTCGGAATTAATTTATGCTACGACGCGGCGAATAAAAAACAGCAATCTGCCCATGGCAATAATGAAAATATCAAATTGGTCAAGTGGCCTACGAAACAGAAGCTGGAAGATAATAGTAATCAGGTCACGCACTGACCGAGAAAGGCATCAGCTGAGGCCACCCCAGTGAGAAAGGGAGAGAAAGGAAAAGAATAAACCATTAACTATATTTCGGAGATATCACTTGGTTTAGGAAAGAGACCACCTGTTTTAGTGTCCAGACCTGGACATGATAAAAGTTTGTTACCGGGACAGATAATTGGCGACAGAGTGCGAAGACGTCCAGTTAACCACCCATTTAACGCTGGCAAAAATATCGTTGATGAATTCCAGATGGCATTCGGTTAAGATAGAAATTAAGGACCACACTACGAGTCGTAGTGTTCTGGTGTAGGGAAAAGAAAGAAAAGAAAAAAGGAAGATATTTTTTTTCATTTGAGCGATAATTGTAAACACCCGCGCTGCCGAGCGTCATTGGCTGAGTTGAGCGGTGGGCAAAGATAAACATATGAGAAGGAGGGGAAACCTGTTTACGCCCTCTGAGAGGATTGGTGTGAGATACCAAAATGAGAAAGGAAGAATTTGGGAGGACGATTTCCTTAAGAACCCCTCTAAAGCAGAAAGTAATAGACTTCCAAAAATGGAAAGTGATAAATTTTCCTGTCCGAAAACAAAGAAAATCCTTATTGTGGATTTAGAGTTATCGAGGAACCCAAACCACGACAAGCCCACACCCGGTTTTGGTCGGCGTCCATATAAACAGAGTCGTAGCGAGGAGTCGGCAGTTGCAGTTGCAGTTAGAGAGAGACGCAGACGAAGAGAGAGTTGAGCTGTGTCCTCTGAGACCAGCCTCGCATGAAGCTGACTGAAGATCCACGCATTCCGACTTCGACTTCTAACCAAAAACAATTTATTTTTGAAGAAAGACTTAGACTCACACCACCAAAACAAGTTTTACGAATATCGCCTGAAGATACAACAAAACAGTTATCGAAAACAGCTTAAGATATTAAGACTCGCCTAACAAACGCTATGTGTCACTTATCCATATTAGCTGTTTGGGAGAAAGATGCAGTCCTGCATTCAGCAGCCAGATATAAAAATATTTGTTATACTTTTTTTAACATATTTGAACTTTTCGAGTTGTTACTTTATTTTCTTTTGCATGTACTTGTGCGGTGTCACCTTTGCTCGAATTCGGCTTGCTTTACGACCCGGCGACTGATTGATTTCGTCTACCTAAGATTAAATCACAACGTGGGTAGGTTAGACCAGAAGTCAAAGCAGTTACTTTGGTAACCAGACGTTGGAGGCGAGCTGGGAACGACAAAGCAGATACAGAATCTAACCAGATTCCCATCCGAATCAGCCTAGGGTTAGAACGTCACTTTTGGTGCCGTGACAGCAGGATCACGTCACATTTGGTGCCGCGACCAATACCAAGTCACATTGGTCGTCACAGGATAGCACGATGGCAGAGAGGCCGGGGTGACGTCACATATGCATACATACATACATGCTTACATAGCATTGAATACGGAAGAATATTATCTGCATGAATATTTACAATATTTAACAGAGTTCTGAATTTTGTATATTTGTTTTTGAACATAAAAATTACCGCAAATTTGAATACTGATATGCCGCTTTACATCTTTGGAAGTCAGACATCAAATCGACAAACACAAACCATATGTAGCAAGCGATTGTCAACTCTATCTGGATATTGTAAATATATTGGCAAACACAGATGCATTATATACTTTATTATTGCCAAATAATATCTTTCTTTAATTGTGGACAGCTTGAAAAGGTTTATTTGATCATAGTGTGTTCATTTTCTTCGAATATTATCCTCAATGTTTTCCCCCACAATCTACACACAATTTTGCGTCTGGTTAGGATTCATCTTTGCTTTACTTAATAGAAAAACATTATATGCTGATATTTGTTACTTGTTTCTTTCTTCTTCGACATAAGAATCATTAAAGAAATACGTCAGATTTGTCATTTTAAAACACGCTCGTTTATATGACAGCTGTCACAATATAATTAAATACAATTTTTTGAACGTAGTTAAAATTAAACGTTCGTAATATTATAGAACGAGAAAGAAAAGTTAGAACTCTTTAAGCAGCAACTTTAAAGTGAAGGATTTAAAAAAATATGACAACATTCTAATCACATGTAGCTCTTCACTTCTCCTGAGTAACAGACATTACGCTAATCGTCACGAAATTTACGTGATGAGGAGAAAAATGTTGCGCGACACTAGTTTCTTTGCGTAGAAATAAATCATCATTATGCTGCGTGTATCACCTGTTTGGTTGCTAGGTGTATAGACATTTTATATAAATATTCCGTGTTGAGGTTTCGCCAAACCTGTAAGATTTTATGGATCTATAAAATTAGCATGCGTTCTCGAGAAAACAATGAAATCGAACCCACCTCGCCTTTTTCCAGGAGGAATCGCCGTCTGATCCGACGTCCTTTCATCGCTCGGCTACGAAAAGTTTCCCAAGCAAGCAATGATCTATATTGCCTTAAAAACAAATTCAGTTGTTTCCTGTGAGCGCAGACTAGTAGACAAAATAAATTCCGTTTAATAACAAACGCAGTGTGTACTCAAATATGGGTATCCACACAAAAAAAGAAAAAATACCCATTTATTTATGTTTTAGAAATTGTTTTGTTTACGTTCCGGAAGTGATCCGAAAGTGAGCAGATATATATTTCGAGAAAAAAGTGAATTAGCGAATTCTCATGTATTACACTAAAAACGTGATGAAATTTTGACCCGAAAAGCACCGGTTTAATAAAACAAGAAAACGATCAAATCAGAAGAATATGATTGCTTTTTTTTTAATTTCTGAGTCGACTGCAAATAATACTTGTCCTCTCTTTTTTTAAATATTCTATTTAATAGGAAAATACATATAAAACAATGCCACATATTCTATCAACCGCCAAAATGAGTAAAATTCGTTGAAACCTAATTTGTTACTCTGTTATGGTGAAACACACCTATTCTATAGTTAATAGACCCTCCCACCTAATATAAGTACGAGTAGTAAGAGAAAAGAGGGTCAGTCGATGTCGGACGACCAGCTGAATGGTTGAACACTCTGCCTTCGGGCGGGAAGGAACCCGAACGAGGCTATGCCAAAGGGCAGAGTCTCGTTCGGACAGGTAAACCGACCCTGAACCCGTTTATACGGGTTCAAAGGGTATATTTTTGGCCGCGCCCACGGGCTCGGAGATACCACGTTAAACTGGCCTTGTGCAACATAATACCCTCGTGAGGGGGGTGACTAAATACTAGTCGATGTCGGACGACAGTAGTCGACAGTTAGTCGAATAAGAAAGTAGTCAGCGACCACAACAAGATTACTATGCATAATACCTATTATTTCAACTTCCTGACGTTTTGTACGCCGGACCTATTTAAGACCGATTTAGTACAAATACAAGCCTCCACTGCGAAATAACTCCACAACATACTATTTCCGATTCACACACACACACACACACACACACACACACACATACATATATATATATATATATATATATATATATATTGTAAATTGATTTATTTAAAATGTGTTTTTTTTCGCTACACAGTTCTAACCATGTTTCAAAAATGGAAGCTAAAAGCTACGAATTTAATTTTGTAATTAAATTAAAGATATTAGTTCCATTTCATCCTCAAACGAATTTTGGAGTAACTTTTAAAATTACTGGGTTTTAAAGACACAGCTAAAATCATAATTCACGTTTCCATTATTCCGTATGCGAAAAAATCGGTACGTATACATAAAGGTGAGCAATGGATTAAGAATTCTTATGACCACTTTGACATCACAATGGGATCAGTAGACTCGGCTGAGACTTCTGAACTCATTGGTCTTTTTATATTATACAACCTTACAGTGCACTATGATATTAATATAAATGACATTGGCTTGTACAGAGACGATGGACTTATGGTTATTAGAAACTCAACTAACTTCAAAACAGATAGAATTAGAAAGGTTTTATATAAAGAATTTAAAAGCATGGGCTTAAAAATTACGGTTAGCACTAAATTAAAAAAGTGGACTTCCTAGATATAACATTAGATCTAAATAAAAATACACACGCACCTTATAAAAACCCAACACCAATCCTTTATATACACACCCTAAATCAAATCTCCCCACATCTATAATTAAACATATACCGTTATCTATCAGTAAACGAATTAGTACAAAGTCAGCAAATGACAAGATTTTCGATGAGCATATCAATTCCTATAATAAGGCTCTAAAAGAGAGTGGCTACAAAAACGCAAAACTAACTTATATAAAAAATGAATATGGAAAGCATAGAAAAAACAGATGTAGAAAAAATTATTTGGCATACTCCACCATACAACCAAATGGTAAAGAACAAATTAGGACATAAATTCCTCGCATTAATAGTCAAGCATTTTCCTAGTGAAAGTAAACTAAGTACTATTTTCAATAAAAACACACTGAAATTGAGTTACAGCTGTACAGAAAAATTAGAAAAAATTATTAAGAACCATAATGCTAATATCTTAAATAAATACTTATACCAAAACCAAAAACATTTAGACAATGGAAAAATAAAGATAGAAACTGATGAAAATAAACAAAAACTATGTAACTGTAGAAACCCTCATAATTGCCCTCTACAAAATAAATGTCGCACTGAATCGTTAGGATACCAATGCAATATCTCTTCGATTGCAAGTCCTGAAAACATAAATATATATATATAGGTTGCACTAGCCATGAGTTCAAAAAAAGATTCAACCAACATCAAAATTCATTTAGGATAAATAAATATAAAAATCAAATATCTCTCTCAAAATACTTCTGCCATCTAAAAAAAATCAAATAAAACACTTACAGTAAAATGGAAGTTAATAAGAAAAGCTAGAATATGTAGGTCATTAAACGACCAATGTCCATTGTGCATACGTGAGAAACTATATATTACTAAGTTTATAAAAAATAAAAAAATACTGAATCAGAGAAAAGAAATAGCTATTTTATACCGTCATTGTCAAAAATTTTCCTTAAATAATGTTTAAAAATTTAAAAATAAAAATAAATTTAAAAATGTGCGATCAGGTAATATACATACTTATATTTAACATGAAAAATAATTTTATATACTGTAAGTAATTCTATTAAATTTACTTGTTTTTTCTTTATGGAAAAAAAAAGAAAAGAAAAAAAGTCTATTAAAATAACAGTGAAAATATTTTAAAGTTGTATTCAAAATTGTATTTAAAACGAATTCTAACCTAAACATCTTTTAAAATTGTAGTTAAAGAAAATGTATTCTAACCTAAACACCTCTCAAAAAGTACTACCGGCACTTAAATGAATCCAATAAAACACCTACTGAGAAATGAAATTATAACGAAAAGCTAGATGATGTAGGCCATTGAATGACCAATGTCCTTTGTACATAGATATGAAACTTTATTACTAAGTTTATATATATAAAATAAATAAATAAATACATAAAGTTTACTAAATCAGAGAAATGAATTAGCTACTTTTGCAGTAAGTGCCATAAATATTACTTAAATAATATTTAAATATAAAAGTTTAAAAATCGTAATATACATATACTTGATATGGAAAATAATTTTACTTACGATAAGTAATTCTAATACATTTCCTTCTGTTATAAAGTAATATAGTCTATTAAAACTAACAATGAAAATATTTTAAAGTTGTAATTAAAATTGTAGTTAAATAAAATGAATTCTAACCTAAACTTCTTTTACTTAGTACTACACGCACTCAAAAGAATTCAATAAAACACCTACAATAAAATAAAATTAATATGAAATGCCAGAAGATGTAAGCTTTTGAATGACCCATGTCCTTTGTACTTACATGAGAAACAATATATTACTAGGTTTATATAAAAAATAAAAGTTTACTAAATCAGTGAAATTAAGTAACTATTTTTGCCGTCAGTGTCATAAATTTTACTTAAATAATATTTAAATACAAAAAATAAAAAATAAAAAAATCGTAACCTAATATACATACTTATACTTGATGTAAAAATAATTCTACATACTATAACGGATTCTAATACATTTAATTGTTCTTAAAAAATATAGTATAATAAAAATTAAAAATTAAAATATTTCAAATCGTAGTTAAATAAAACGTATTCTAACCTAAACACCCGCAAAAATCTTTAAATATACAAATAGAAAAAAATGCCGTAAGAATTTTTGCCGTTAATAATAATTTTTTAAAAAAATCCAGACAACATGCATTCCACGGATGTCAGATATCATTGAAAAATACTTCCCTACCCCCCTACCAATAACTGATACAATAATACAGACATAATGAACACCCAGACACCCCTTGTCCAGTTGAAGTAGATTTATCTGTAACCTTGGAAACGTGAATAATGATTTTAGCTGTGTCTTTAAAACCCAGTAATTTTAAAAGTTACTCCAAAATTCGCTTGAGGATGAAATGGAACTAATGTCTTTAATTTAATTACAAAATTAAATTCGTAGCGTTTAGCTTCCATTTTTGAAACATGGTTAGAAATGTGTAGCGGATAAAACCATATTTTAAATAAGTCAATTTATAATATTAATGCTCTATAAATTTACATTGAGCACTATTTTGTAAAAATAAAAATATCTATAAGAACACCGGATTATATATTTTACTGTTCTTTCTTTATATATATATATATATATATATATATATATATATATATATATATATATATATATATATATATATATATCTTACAGTGAATCATTCATACAAAAGTAGATTAGGAAAGTTAATGATACAAAATGGCGAAAACTCTTCGCCTACAAAATTTTAAAGTTACATTAACCTACGAACAACTCGACGAAGGTAATGATCCTTGTTTTTAATAACCACAAGTTGTATAAGTCATCCTCAGGCATGGAAATTATTTTGGTTTTAGTAAATCCAGGTAGTATCGTAGATGAAAGATTAAATGCGAATCGAAATACGGTTGTTTTTAGAAATGTGTTATTGGTAAGGGATAAAAACTTTTGGAGCGTGCAGTCGCAACGCTAAGGTTGATTTTTTTGAAAATTTAAGAGAGTGCGTTTTTTATTAATATGGTAATTTGAGAATTTTTTGTTGTAGGAGTTTATCAGCCAATGTGGCATGAATTAAATTGTTCAATAAATAGAGTAATATCTCAGGTCATATCACGATAGTTGTATAAGGTTTTTTTTTTTTTTATATATCAGAATAATTTCCATGCCTGAGGATGACTGTCTTTATAGTTGTAATTACTAGCAAATTAAAAAAAAAGAACTTATACAACTTGTAGTTAGTAAAAACAAGGATCATAACATTCATCGAGTGGTTCGTAGGTTAATGCAACTTTAAAATTTTGTTAGCGAACGGATTCGGCGATTCTGTTAGCCATTATAAAAGATGTTTCATTTTATGTTTAACTGAATATGTTGATTATTATATGTATGTGTTTATTTTTAATTTTACGAACACAGGAAGTACACTGTGGCCGTGTTCTTTAGTAATATTATTGACTGTTGTGTTTTGCTTTTTATTATTAAAGCTTCCAATATTTTTAACCTTTTTTAGATGTAGATGAAGCTATAATAGGCGTATTTTCTACAAGTATGTTGAGATCGAAATATGAAAGTATAGTGTGTGTGTTTAAATAGGTTCTATTCGTGCTGTGATCAGTGAGATGCAATGTGAGTCTTTTTGATATGCATGTAGTGGTATGCCTAATATAATTAATCCTGAATTTGGTTTGAGCAAAAACGCTGTTCATTAAGAGACATGTTAATTCGTAAATAATATTTGTTCTGCAATTTCTATCATGCAGGTGAGTTGTTGTTGCTGACGCTGAATTTAGGCGAAATTGTAGGAGTTTTATCCTGAAAAATCAGTTATTCTGAAAAAGATGCAGTATTCACTTGCAACAAAGACATATTCGTACAATACCAAATTTAAATAACCAACAAAGGGTTGAAAAACGCTATAATCAAGTTAATAAATAAATGAATCAAAACACTTCTACAACAGAGACACGATATATGTACCAATTAAGTCCTATATAATTCAAACGAGTGGATCTATTTTATAATTGAATTAAGGAAAACCAGTGGAGTAATTCTTTTTTTTTCCGCTTAACGGTCATATTTCATTAGGTAGAGCAAAAGTCATATTTTCATTGAATAATTACTAAGATATTGGATTGGACTCGACGATGGTTTTAATATATGGAAGTGACATTCGTTTCATCTCTTAAGAGAATTAATGGCTAACGAAATTTTACTACTGCAACAGCAGTAATAATAATGACAATAACGACAATATGGCGCCGTCCCGTTCATTTTATCGACTAAACACAGTCAGTGCCAGAATAAAGCAGGAAATTTACATATTAGAAGTTTATATAAATTTCCGCACGTCACCGTTAAGTGACATCACTTATAAAGTCCACTCACACGGAATAATTCAGAGGGTGCGTCAAGTTAATTCTAATGATTTGCAAGTTAAACATGTAGGTCCCTCGTAGACATCAATCGACACGAGGTGACAAACACTTCGGACTGAGTCACCAAATTGAACTATGGCGTTAGTTAATCGTTGGTAAACTAATCTCATAAAACATTACTAATATACACAGTACACACAGGGTGCCTTATACATGTGGTCTTGTGTCTAAACTGTCCTATTTGAAGACTGGCCGTGGCGTAATGGACATCAAGGCGGTCAAATAGTGAATTTGAATCTTACTGGTTGCGGCATATTTATATAATTGAACTTTCCTACATTTAGTGATATATATATATATATATGTGTGTGTGTGTAATTATAAATATATATATATATATATATATACACACATATACATATATATATATATATGTACATGTGTGTATATATATATATGTATGTGTGTATATATATATATATATATATATATATATATATATATATATATATATATATATATATATATATTTAATATATATATATATTTAAGCGTTTCACACCAAGCAAGGCGGGAAGCCACAATGATTCAAGGGGTTACAGAAGATTTGGAGCAAGATCAGATAAGAGTGATAGAGGAAAAGATGAGGAGAAGGATAGTGGATAAATCAAGGCAACTGGAGATGTCGATTGACATTACATTTGAATAGTTGGAGATTATAGCTCTCAGGGATAATGGAATAGCGAAGGGAGTTGCACAGGCGAGAGGTGCGAGACATGAAGCTATTGGAGTATAAAAGACGGCTACATTTAGTAGTTTCGACAGTGAAAGAGTGAGAGCAGGATGCTAGCCTCGTAGGGCGCTTGAACTATATATATATATATATATATATATATATATATATATATATATATATATATATATATATATATATATACGCGGTACTTATTAGAAAGCGCTCAATATCAGAGACAGGGCTAACATATTTGGTTGGATTGATGTGAGTTTGTTAACCTGGGTTTTCTTTTTGCGACCGTCAGACAACGATCGCAATGCGTGAAACCCAGGCCAAACTCACATCAATCCAACTAAATATATATATATATATATATATATATATATATATATATATATATATATATATATATATATATATATATACCAATATGTCGCTGATTTTGAAGCAATAAATATATTAAGCATTAACATATTAACAATGAAAGTCAGAAACGAATCCCGACTGTCGCCGTTATGGCTTTTCAAGTGGAACACGGCAGAGAGAAAAAAAATTCGAAAAATCAAGAAGCTAAATTGCAATCAACATCTAAGAATAATGCTTGCCATAATTTTAAGTAGTGACTATCATTACTGGAGCAGTTGTAAATGGATTAAAATATCAGAAATTAGAGCTAATGATTTGGAAAATAATAAAAGAACAGAATTCTCAGTGGTGCATGTGTTGGCTGTCAAAGTTGTTGCGGATTTGAAGAAACGGGCTTTAGTGATAACAGGATATATTTTCAGAATAGGTGAATGCAAAAAGTAGTATATTAAATAAAGAGACTCTTTATACAATGACGAGACAACAGCTGGTAAAGATGCCTTCATTGTTGCTGGTTATCTTAGATAAATAGTGCTTTAATCTCCAACAATAACAACCAGATATTGGCACCTGTTTGCAATTGTATGTATGTATGTATGTATGTATGTATGTATGTATGTATGTATTATTATTATTATTATTATTAACAACAACAACAACAACAACAACAATAATAATAATAATAATAATAATAATAATAATAATAATATATTTGCCGTTAATAATGATAAGTTTAAGATAAAATGTATAAATCCAACAAAACAGTATAAATTGCATTTAGTCCTAATTTAATAACGAAATTATTCATAACACAGACATTAATAGGAGAAGAATATAGCATCTAGATTATCAAAAATATTAGATGATGTTATTATTTTCGTTATTGTTATGATTTGTGGAAGAGAAGTTAATGAAAATGCAGAAAAATTGCGAGGAGCAAATAAAGAAAATGGTGGCAAGCAAAATATGTGTGTTCCATTTCCGGATTTACCGGAAGTTACGTCCCCGCATTGCATAACTGGATGATGCATCTGATTGGCTATAACGTTGCAATTTCTTTTTTGGCATTTAAAAAGGTTTTACTTTCGCTGTCTGTTCACAAAAATATGGCTTGAAGGAAAAGGCGAAAGTTAAAGAAATAATTTAAAATAAATCGAACAGCCACATAGTCATCCTTGATTAAAGAAACTTTGAATGTGAAGAAGATGGAAAAATTAATGTCGGGGATGAAAGACATCAGAAAATTGTCTTTATAAACTAGAGATAAATAATTATTTTTAGGAGGAGTAGAAAAAGATGGAAAATGCGACAATGAAATTTGACCGCGTATTGGATTAGTAAAAGATGAATTCTAAAAAAAATAAACAGAGTAATGAGAAATAAAGTAAAGATTGCTGAACATTTATATAATAACTTTCTTCTGGATGTTTGAAAATCTCATCATAGATGAAGTATAAACTGAAGGCAACAGAAATATGTTTCTACAGAAGGATGCTGAGAATACCATGGAAGGATTGCGTTAGCAATGAAGAAATTTTAAGGAAAATGGAAACAAAAAAAATGGTTTTTGTGATGTCAACGAACCCTCGTTGCCATTATTTAATACCAACGAATACTCGTTGTTATTTTGTAATGCTCCTTGTAGTAGAGACTTTTGTATCCGCAGATATAACTATAATAAGCCTTTGAACAATACAAGTCAGACGCCTTCGAATAACACTTACACTAATAGTACTTACTCGATAATACTCGCTCGAATGTAACAACCGTATTGATCAGAATAGAGAATAGTATAGAGAAGAGAATAGCGGTCCGTATATTAATAGAGGATAGATTAGAAATAGTGATCCGATTATTAATAGTGGATAGAATATAAATATCGATCAATGTAGATGTCACGCGTTTTCCTATATATGCGTTTCCTCTATGGTCACGTGATCCACTTAAATTCAATAATGGCATCGTCTGTGTTTACTCTCTGGCCATCTATGTTCAAACTCATGTGTCGGCAGCAACACTTTATTCCTATATAACACAGTTATACTCCGAAACAGAAAAGTTGACGTTTCTTGTATAGATAGCGAGAAATTAAGCTTTGGAGTGTCTGATACGCACAGGGTATGTGGTTAGTAATAGGGACAGGGAAAAGCAACCGGACACCTACGAGACGTGGTTATGTGAATGGATGGGCGAGCAAGTGATGGGATGCTTGGTAAAGTTAAAATGTTACTAAGGGATATGAGAGATAGGCAGTGATGTATTGTCATCGTTACACGCTCTGAAAGGATGCAACAAATTGAAAGAAATCAATATTAATAAGTGACAGTGTAGATTTTTGGACCAACCAGAATGGAGGAATCCCAATTTCATAGTTGTATTAATCCCCTGTTATAGTCAGTTATTTATCATTTCTTCCTAAAGCGATCACAATATAAAAAATGAAAGTGGGAATCGAGAGGAGGTAAGGTGGTGCAATGGATCCCGGATCGGTTTGAGGAATCGGAGAGCCGAGTTTCGAATTCCAGTCGAGACCATTACATTCACTTACGTATTAATACCCTTAGGAAAGGTATAAATCCTCGCTTCCGGGACAGACCGATTTCTATAGTCTTGAGTGGCAACTGGTCTACCAGAAAGAAAATGGAAACCTACAGCGGGAAAATTCAGCCTCGTCAGTCATGTCTCGTAAGATACATTATTGTCTAAGCGTGTATCACGCATGGCGCATAACTGACTGAAAGAAATCAAAAGTATGGGAATTAGTGATGAGGAAGGGGAGAAAGATGTTTTTAGGGATATAAAGAATACAAGAAAAGGAATGTTAAAAAAAAACCCTAATTAGAGAAAGAATGAGAGAACGACAGAAAAGAGGGAAGGAAATAATGAAAGGTGGAGGAAAGAGAGGAGAAAAGAGAAGATATAGGATAATGGGAAGTGAATAAAGAAAATGGGGAACGAAGAAAATAAATAGAAGCAAATTAGATAAGAAATAAAATAAAATAACAGACTCGGAAATAAGAAACATCAAAATTACAACGGAAGACGCAACATTCACTTGCCAAATCAAAATATCCTATAGATTTCGAACACACATATATATATATATATATGTGTGTGTGTGTGTGTGTGTGTGTATGTGCACGTGTGCGAAAGCTGTTATCCACCCCAAATACCTCTTTCTTCTTGCTTCACTCCCTTAAATAGAAAACAACAATGCGAGGAGAAAAACCAAACGATGGACAGTGACATGATGTATTCGCCTTAGGGCTACTCGGGGGCTAAATTGATGAGCGCATATTACGCATTTGATGTCTTTGCAAGCGAAATGTTTGTCAGATGCAGTGTCCAATTGCAAAAAAGGAAAAGAAAAAAAATGGACAAGAAAAAAAAAATATATATCAGAAAGAAAATGGCCCGCGGAAAGTGTGCCTGCTCACAGACATTGGCCCGTGGCTTTCAGCGCGTTTTTCACGAAGGCTTCTTGTTTTGATTTTCTTTGTATCCTTTTTTTATAAGTATTTTTGTTTGTTCTATCTTATTTCTTCATAGCTTCGTTTTTCTTGTTTACTTAGAAGAGGGGATTTTTTTTTATCTATTTCTTTGCTTATTTTAAGGATATATGTTTGGTTAGAGAGGTGAAAAGATACGCTAGTAAGAGGTTTGCATCTAAATTTTGCATACACACATATTTAACACACTTATACTCACTCATATATATATATATATATATATATATATATATATATATATGTGTGTGTGTGTGTGTGTGTGTGTGTGTGTGTCAGTGTGCGTGTTTATGTGTGTGTTTATGCGTGTTTATGTGTGTGGGATAATACACAGACACACATGATTACAATACATAGCATATCCTGACAGAAACTTTGTGAGTTTCTCCAGCACAAACGCGTATAAAAATGTGCGTGTGTCTTAGAACATGAAATATTTTAGACACAAATTGATATCAATATATGATTTATGAAAAGCAAGGAAGCACAAGACTCCATAGAGGCGCAATCTAACTTGTATTGTTCTTGTGTTTTACTACTTAAATTTATTAGCAAATATATGATTTTGTTTGTTTTTTTATTATTATTAATAATTATTCTCCTTCGACCTTCTTTGATTTCTTTTGTATGCACATTGCTTACCTTGATCCCAACCAACGATCTAAGAGCAGAAATGACTTCATGACATTTTCCTCTGAGCATAGTTGTAAAAAAAATAAAAAATAAATAAAAACTCAAAACAGATATATTTTGCATATATAAATCTCTTCGTGAGGTGAGAGCTTTATTTGGGATTACAATTTTTGTATTTATTTAAGACTTAGGCTATGAGGGAACCTTTCAACAAATAAATCTTTAGGAAAGTTTTTCAATCAAACCGGGTGATCCGACTATAACTGGAATTGTTGATGCCCTAATGTGCCACATGTTTGAGATTTCGATTTCGAGGTGCTTGTACTTGGATAGCTTTGTAAAGATCTTCATAGGTACAATACAATCTGTAGGGGCTGTCATGTCAATAAGAAAGGATATTCTGGTTTTCGTTGACTTTGATCGTGATGCCTGGGCTATTAGCTCTGATTGTTCTGTCAAGTCGAATACAATATCTGTAACTGGGTCTGAATTATGTTCAATTTCTTGCAGTTTCCCTCCCGTAAATGTTGCATATTTTCCTATACAGATATTGACCCGCTCTGTCATGTCGGTTTTTATATTCATTGGGTTCCAATGCCGTACAACCTGACACAACTGATATCGGGTGGTACATCCTCATTTGCCTATGCATTTTTCTGGTATTGGCGTATTATTATTATTCTCATTATTATTTTTCTCATTATTATTATTATTATTATTATTATTTCCTTTGATTTCCGGCGTGTTCACATTTCGTTTCATGTCCCGCCCAGAGACCTAAGGTTAGAAATGGCATCATGACATTTTTCACTGACACACACACTAAAACACACAGACACACAAAAGGACTCATGAGGACATTTCTTTGTATTTCTTTAAGGCATGGGCTTCCAGGAATCCCTTCAATTAGTATTAGATCGGTTGAACTCTCTGCCTTCGGACGGGGTGGAACGCTAAAGAGGCTACGCCGAAGGGCGTATTCTCTTTCGGGGAGGTAAACCGAACCTGAACCCGTTTATGCGGGTTCAATGGGCATATTTTTGGCCTAGCACACGGTCTCGGAGATCCCACGTTAAACCGGCCTTGTGCCACATAATACACTCGTGGGGGGTGGTGACTAAATATCGTCGATCAGTCAGTCGATTGGCTGATCGGTTGAACTCTCTTCCTTCAGGCGGGGAGGAACCCGAAGGAGGCTACGCCGGGGGCGGGGTCTCGTTCGGGGAGGTAAACCGGCCCTGAGCCCGTTTATACGGGTTCAATGGACATATTTTTGGGTCGAGCCCACAGGCTTGGTTATCTCACATTAAATAACTGACCTTGTGTCACATGCTGATTCAGTTGGGGGGGAGTTATTGAATATCGGTCAGTCAGTCGACTGGCTGATCGGTTGAACTCTTTGCCTTTGGGCGGGCAGGAACACGAAGGAGGCTACGCCGAAGGAGGGATTCTCATTCGGGGAGGTAAACCGACCCTGAACCCGTTTATACGGGTTCAATGGGAATATTTTTGGCCTAGCCCACGGGCTCGGAGATCCCACGTTAAACCGGCCTTGTGCCACATGATACCCTCGTGGGGGGGTGACTAAATATCATCGGTCAGTCAGTCGATGTCGGACGTCAGTTAGTCGAATACTAAAGTATCAGCGACCACAACTAGATTACACTGCGTTATAACTATTATATCAAGTTCCTAACGTTTTGTATGTTGAACCTATTTTAGGACCGACTGAGTACAAATACGAGCTTCCACTGCGAAATAACTCCACAACAATTTCTGGGATGAGGTATTATGTACATTATTTACATTATTCGGACTTATTATAGTCGCCATATTTATTACAACGTTTCGGCCTTCTACAGTTGTTTGGAATGACGATATGAACCCTTTATTTCGATCACTGGGGTAGACTGTTCTCGTTCTACGTGCCATTTTAAATGGATATCAGTTATCTCCTGTATTGAACTCTCACTCTTTGAGTCCTGTCACTGGATCTAACCAACACTCAAAGAGTGTGAGTTCAATATTCTGTTAAGGCAATGCAGAACTTTCAGAGGGAAAATTAACAGGGGATAACTGATAACTGACATCCATCAAACATGGCACGTGGAACTAGAACAGTCTACCCCAGTGATCGAAATAAAGGGTTCATACCGTCATTCCAACCAACTGTAGAAGGCCAGAGCGTACTACGGCCGAAATGTTGTAATAAATATGGCGATGAAAGTAAATAATATTTTTTCAAATCATATTAATTATAGTTTCAATCAGCTAATATTCGCCTAAGGAATTTTCAGAAAAAGTATATTTTATTTTAAAAAGATCTTTAAAACATAAAATTAACTTAGAATTGTGTCAAAAATGACTGATTTTAAACGATTTAAACAATGGAACAAAAATTTGAGATTCCGGTCAAGATATTTTCTATTTGATATACACCAGAGTACTTTGCTTACTGGAAATAGTAAATTTGGCTTTAAATTTAAGTAGAAAAGAAATCTTCAACAATGCATTGTTTTTTCATTTTTACATCAAAACTGAGTGGAAGAGCCAAATTTTATGTTTTAAGCAAAATGCATTTTAAATACATTTGTATACGTTCAACTAGAGATAAAATGCATTGCTGCTTATTTTACTAATGTATTGGTCTTTTTATATAAAATGTATTGCTGGTGTTTTCAGTATTGAAATTTAATTTTATACATTCTAAGTGATTTTGCTTGAGTGGTTCACTATTTGACAATAGCCGAACAGGGGTTACCACCATGTATCAAGGTTGACCTGGGAACAGCAGCAACTGAGGGCTAGTTCCACAATCCTCCTCAGTACGTCAATATCACGATCAGCGGCCTTGATGCCGGATATAATATATCGTCAGTTCCAGGACTAAATGGTACTGAGAGTTTACCTTCATTTGTCTATTTCTATCTGTATAAAAAATATTTCAACTTTAAATTTCCAAAACAAGTGATCACCAATGGCAACTGAAGTCATTACGACAGCAAGAACCAACCATTGTTCCAATCGATTTATCGATCGATCGATTTGTTCTAGAGTTGATTACGATGACCTTCTGAAGTATATAACACAACTTACCTCTGTAGTTATTGGCGAAACATGATATAGCTCTGAGCTCGCGTCTGCACAATGATTAGCTAACCATTCTTAGCAGATGATCCTACCCCAGAGCAAACCAGAGATTATATGTGTGTATATAGAAGGAACATACATATTTCCTGAAGAGATTCGTCCCCGTCCGAATTTGATAAGTCTTAGCTCACATTCTGTCATGTTTTTAGACATAGACAAACTGTTGTGTAAGGTGGGATGTTGCCACATAGGTTGATATTACTGAGAAGCCACGGCTTGTCAAATCGACTATATGGAGACTCGAAACACGGACATCTGGTCGTAAATATAACATACTAACAACTCGTATGTGTAGCCATTCCATATACAGCATCCAGGTGAGTATAAGAATCACCAATCAGAGTGTCACGTTTTTATTTTATGAGAATCTATACACGTTACTACGATCTCTTTCGCATAAAATTATTGCAACATCTACATATATTTTTTTTGAATTTCTTATTCATTCTCTTTCGATTATTTTTCTCTACTTTTTGACCCTTTCGTTAAAATTGTTTCTGTTTCATACATTGCTTTGGTCATTTTTTTATTTTCTCTTCTCTTATTCATTTCTTCTTTTTTTTAGTTTTGTCGCACTTTGTGTTCACTTAATCTCCTTTATTTCCTCGATGCTTCTCTCGACATTTTGACTCTTTTTTTTTATTTCTTAATTCACTCGAACTTGGTCGATTTATTTCTCTTCCTACTTCTTGAAATATTGATCACATTTTTAACATATATTAGTCCTAGGCCACAAAATAGAAACCATTTATGTGTACTTAGATCTGCTAAGTGCTTCTTTCATCCCCTTTCATATATATATAGATATATATTTATGTACATATATATATATATGCGTGAGTGTGTGTGTGTGCGTGTGTATGTATGTTTTAAGATGGAACCGAGGCCTTCCACACATGTTATTTTTATTCAGTTTTCGTAAAAACAGAAAATGACATTTTTATGCTACTGATGCAGGCTGTTTAGTTAAAAGAGACATTTTACCAGTAGTGCTCGTGACTCCATAAATAATAGCTATTAATATTTGACTGTTAAACATATACGTGTTAAAGAGACAAATAAATGAATACTTTTAAAAATGTCGGAAGAGACTTTAAATATTTATATTAATATTGTTTCAATTATTTCAGTCCCCATTTTTCTGCTCATGTAAGAAATCATAAGACAGGGCATAAGGTGACTTTCATGCTTGGAAAACATTACTTCGACACGAAAATGTGCATACATGCAAACACACACACACGCGAATGCGCGCGCACACTCACACAGATACGCACACACCTACACCTGTGTGTGTATGCGATAAGATAAATAACAAATATACATGATAAGATGAAGATGTATAGCAATATATACACTTAAGCGGCGTCAAGATTCCAAAACTCGTCAGCATTAAGATAAGGGCCATTTTGAAACCCGGTAATCTAAGCTATAGAAGAGGCTCAGATTGTGTTATAATTCGCTCATTACCCGCACGTGTCTTACCCTCAGAGTACTCGAATCATAATAGCCGAAATTTCAGCATTTTTTTCTTAAATACATTTATTTCAATGTTCGTCTTAAATTACTCTTCCTTTTAAATAAATTTGCATTCTTTAAGTTGAAATTATGGCGTTTCTCGCAACGCTCTCAGCTGAATAATGAAGTTAGCTAAATTGAGAGAAAATAAAACAAAACCGAAAAACAAACAAACAGAAAAACAAAAAAACAATGTTTCTCCTTACGTTAAAAGTATTGGATCGTTTTCTGTGAATTCACCCCAAATAATTTAAAGTTACTTATCGCTAACGTTAATTCTCGCCAAGAAATTTTAAATTTTAAATCAATTTTTTTTTATTAATTTTTTGGCACACTTTTGAAATTATAAATTGTTTAGCATGTCATGAAGTTGCTAGAGTTAATGCAATAATGCAGCGACAAGGAGAGTGGTGTTTTCGCTTCTTACAGAAAGTAAATATTCTTTCTACGTCGATGAAATGCTCTAAAGAAGATTGAGTTGAACAAATCGGCAAAATAGATTCCGTTGCTATCTCAGTGAATTCCGTGAAGGAAAACCACTAAGGAAAGGAAATTGGCTCCAAAGATCACGACTTCTACACCATAGAATCATATTCATTTATTTATGCTCAAAGAATATAGACATTATAATATAAAATACCAATTAATGCATATCTGAACAACTTTCAAATAATATTTCTAAATTTCGGTGTTAATTTTTATTAATTATTTATTTTATTTTTTATTAATTCTTTTTTATTTTCGGGTGAATAAATATATTAAGTTGAATTAACAGAGAAATCCAAAGTATTTTTCGTGGACTGTATTCGGAATCTAGTCGGAAATAATATATGAATTCTTAGATCGATATTGGGGAAATGGAATCGAATCAAGGAACGCTTCTTTATTTGTATCTTTAATGTTAAGCACGAAAATTTCTCATTAGTGGGGCAAGGAGCTCGATATTTCTTAATAACCAATCGTATATGTTTCTTGCTTCAGATTTCATTGGTGGCTACAATTTGCGAGAAATCAATAAATTATTTGATAGATGTATTGATGTCAACCAAAAAGCAATTAAATTAATTTCATTAACCATAAGATAAAAAAATCATACATTTTAGTAAACTAAACAAGTTATATTAAAAGCTACAAAGTCGAGGTAATCGTGGAGATCCATAATCGCCAAAGTTCTGAAGGGAGATGACATATAGAAAATAATGGTAAATATCAATTACAGTCATCTATTTTCTAATTTAAGGCAATATATATGGCTTGGGTGATGAGAGGTCGCTGAAAATCTTTTCCACGCTCATTTTTATGGCTTATCCTGAATATTCCCCTTCGATTCAAAGTCGCTGTAAAGAAATACAATAAATAGACAAGGCAATAGCATCAATATCTATAGAAAACGAAATGTGGAAGATTAACTTAAAACCTGGCAGATATTAGGAAATTACATTAGATTCAAAAGTAAGATTCAAAAGTAACTCTATAAACCTGACCGTATACTTTACTCCTTTGGGATTATAAAATACTTTCTGTTGACATTCACATATATTTTGGGAAGTTTTACACGTCGGTTATCTTCAGGCGTCCATGTTTCGAAGTGAAAAACGTTCCCATCACTATATATACATATATAAAATAATCTACATATCCAGTCAAACAAAAACATACCGTCGATAATGGTTATTAACAGAAAGCAGTCGGAGCCACAGATAAATTGGACAGTTTTTTAAACATTATATATCAAGAAAAAAAGGAATCGTAAGAATGCAAAAAAAAAAAAAATGTAAGGAGGCTACGCCGAAGGGCGGATTCTCTTTCGGGCCGGTAAACCGACCCTGAACCCATTTATACGGGTTCAATGGGCATATTTTTGGCCGGGCCCACGGGCTCGGAGATCCCACATTAAAAAGGCCTTGTGCTACATGACGCCCTCGTGGGAGGGGTGACTGAATATCGTCAGTCGTTCAAGTCTGAACCGACTGTTCGGTTGAACTCTCTGCCTTCGGGCGGAGAGGAATCCGAAGGAGGCTACGCCGAAGGGCGATTTCTATTTCGGGGAGGTAAACCGACCCTGAACCCGTTTGTACGGGTTCAATGGGCATATTTTTAGCTGAGCCCACTGTCTCGCTGTTCCCACATTAAAAAGTCCTTGTGCCACATGACGCCCTCGTGTTGGGGGGGGGTGAGTGAATATCATCAGTAGATCAAGTTCATGTCGAGTCAAGAGTCGAGTCAGAAGCAGTCCGAAACAGAGTCGCGTTCAAACAATTTCTGCAAGACATTGGAATAGTGATACTGATCGAGACTACATTGTTCTCTCTACTAAACCTGATTGTTCATACTAACACTTCTACTTCTCTGTATATATTCCTGTTTTTAATATATCTGTGTTATTCCATAACCGTATTCGAGTTCTTCTTTATTGATTCTACCTTGGACTATCATCGTGGTAAAAGGAACCGGACCATAACACACACACACACACACACACACACACACACACACATATATATATATATATATATATATATATATATATATATATATATATATATATATACATATATGGTGGACTCTCCCGTCGTATTCGATGTATGAGAGTCAAGCAGCTCAGTTTCTATGAAACGATAGCCCAGACAGCAAAACATATGATTTGATTATAGTAGTGAAGGCTTTGTGCAGAACCAACCAGACCTTTTGGAAGGGCCGAAAGCCGCATGTTCCCCAAACGACCCTTCGCAGGTTTTTGTTTTAATTCAGAGTTATCATTATCGTAGCCCAGTTGCCATCCAAGGCTATAGAACTCAGTCTATCCTGCTATTTACCCATAGCTGGAAGGAAAAAAAAAGCTATAGCCCGTAGGTGAATGTATGGTGATGAACCCTCCCGTCGTAGTCGATGTATGAGAGTCAAGCAGCTCTCCGATTCTTCAATCCGAGCCTCTACCCACTGCTACACATCCTATATCTATCTATCTATCTATCTATCTATCTATCTATCTATCTATCTATCTATCTGTGTGTGTGTGTGCGTGCGTGTGTGTGTATGTGTGTGCTGAAATTATTTTCAGATAGGTTATCGGTAAAGGAATAAAATGAGTAAAAATCTACAAGAAGAAATACTTTTCTTACCCGACGCGTTTCGTCCTCGGATTGACTTTCTCAAAGAAATGTAAGCATTATTGCCAAGATCAGTTTGTTTAATTTTTTTATTGTGTTTTTTCTAACTTTCGGATATGATGTTGAATATTGTTCTCGATGTTGTGGATTAACTGCCCGTTCATTAGTATCTCAAATGTTGATTTACAGAAAATGAAATCTGAAGCATTAACTCATAACCTGGCAATATCTTAAAAATTGCAGTAAAAGGAATAGTATGTACCGGGCTTTACACCATTTTTTCTTTTCTGTCTACATACAAATTATGTTGATACACTCACATCATTTTGAAGGTTGTAGACAATGGGCTTCTCTGTGTGACTGCTGTGTTATTTGTAAATGCAGTGTCATCCTTTTCTTCATGAGGAGGCATTCAGTAGGCATTGGCTATGTTGCCTTTTCTATTCGAGTTACGCTTTTTTTCATTAGAATCTGGACGCCTTACTGGGATCAAAGTGCAGCATCTGCCTACAGGCAGACAAACTGCAATTTCTCTCTCACTTGTATTTCTGTCTTCATACAGAAGCACAGCAAATAAATGAGGGATGTCTGATCTTGCGGATTATAACCCTGACGCAGTACCTACCTTATTGCACAAAAGAGGAATGCCCATTGGAATATCGTCGCTAGTGAGATATTCTTCGTACATTAAGAGTTATATATAAATTCCTGAGATAAATAGTCGTATTAAACAGGAATAAAATAACAAAAATTTCTACGTCGTGACACAAGAATGAAATGTAGGTTTCAGAGAGTAAAGAAAAACTTTAGTTTCCTGAGAGAATTTACTGTTGGCTGGTCAGACGAAGAATCGAAAATAAAAGACACCATTCAAGATAAAAATTTCATCTGCATTCTGAGAAACTAATGACCGGGAGGGATCGACATATTGTAGCGTTAATTCGATTGAAATTTGATTTTTAAATTCTTCAGGAACAACTTTATTTACGATTCTGTCTCTCATAGCACCTAGATGAACTGATCATTTTTATTTTGTCCTAAAGTTTTACTGAAACGACTAAAACAACCTTTTTTTCTACTGGATTCGTGGTATATTCATATGTTTGGATTAGCTAACTGTGGCACCATTTACGAGGCAGAGAAAGGAAAAGAAAGAAAAGAAGGCAGAAAGAAAGGCGAGACGAATCGTGGGTGATCAGCAGAACACACACACGGCTAAGAGACAATGAATATATTGATAAGTAACCATGGCGAAAGGGTGTCATTACAATGACAGGGATATTCTGGGTAAGAAGAAAGGGAAAGAAAGAAAGAAAGAAACAGATGTGTTTTGATAACGGCTGTGTTATCTAGGAGTACGTAAACAAAACGGCTGATCGACTGGCCAACGAAAAATTCAATTGAAAACGTTAATTTTGATAATTGACAAAACACAGGTGTAACTACAGTACTTTGGGTAGATATGAAAAATTAAAAACCACACAAGCCGTGTCAGCTGACCGAAATTTTTTCGACGAAACAACTTTGGCCTGCGATAATAAAATTATGTTATCAGAAATATGTACCGAAGGAAAATGAATGGGGACCCAGAAGTGTTTTTTCTTCTTCCTTGGAGGCGACAGACTGACTGAAATTTTAGAGATATTTCTTTTTTGAGGCCGTGTTAAGAAGACCACCCATTTGATAATTAGCGATAAAATACCTGACAAAAACCATGTGTATAACAAGAGTTGTCATATTGCCCGTTAGCGGCTAGGGAAATGATAACGGCGATTAAAGCGGAAAAAATGGGAAAGAGAAGAGATAACTTTTTTTAGTTAAGCAAGATATATTTTCTTCCCGAAATAAAGCCGCGGATTCGTTCACGTCCGACTAAAACATCATTCGTCAAGTGGTGATCACGTGACGCACGAATAAGGCTGTCGACGCCTCATCCAGAGTATAAGTATGAGGAAGTGGGGAGGGGCAGTTCACGCCCCTCAGAAGTATGGTGAGAAAGTGGGAGTGAGGAAAGGTTCCCAAAAATGGAAAAGAGTGGAAAATCCTTAACCAGAAATAAAAGAGGTGGATATGTATTTAGAATTATCGAGGAACCCCCGACGCCGACAGACCCACCCCGGTTTTTGGTCGGCGTCAATAAAAGCGAGGCCCCAACAGGCAGAAATCAGAGAGTTTCCAGAGTTGAGTTCCCAGAGTCAGTCTCCAGTTGAAACCGCCTCGCAGATAGCTGACCAAGATTCATGCAAATTCCGGACTCCTCTTCAACCCAAGAACAATTATTTTGAAGAGCGACTTAGAACCAGACCACCGAAATAAGTTTTTTTTTCGACTTTCGTCCAAAGACACGCCGAAACGCCAATTTCTTAGAGAGCAGACAACTTGAAGCGTTAAAAAACTTGCCTAACGGAAAACGACGTGTCACAATCCACAGAACGGGTCGGGAGATAGATGCAGTCCTATGTATCGAACAACTAGACATAAAGTTTGTTACCGTTTTCTTTGATACTTTGAACTTTTTTGAGTTTTTTTCATTTTTCTTTTCTTTTACCCCGTTGAACTCAATTTGCATTACGGCCCCAACCACTGTTTGATCTCGTCTGTATCAACCCCAGACTGGAGATCAAACTAACCAGACGTTGGAAGCGAGTTGGGACGACAGCGACCAGATTCCCCACCCGAATCACCAAAAGTGAGAACGAGAGCATTTGGTGCCGCGCCGGTACCACGTCCAGTTGGTCTGTTTGGGGACGTCACAACTGACGCTACAGGCGGACGGTAGATCAGGATACCCGAACGAGCAGCGAGGAGCGCACAGCTGGCGCCGCGGCGGGGACGTCACAATTGGTGCTGTTTGGGGACGTCACAACTGGTGCCGTGGTAGATCAGGATAGAACGTCACAGTCGGCGCTTCGATTGGGGACGAGGTCACATAACTGTTACCATTACCTATTCTATTGTAAAAAGGGCACCAGACCATATATGGCAGCAATACTCCATGCAAGGGCGAAAAATTCCTGGCGCGGCCCAGGGAGCCAACTTTCCTTGCGGCGGACGAAGTGTCTGTTTCACGAAGCAACACCTCTTAGTATCAGGGAAGTTGATATTTATCAAACGAATACGAACGTTATGAGGATGATGTACTGTCGTGAACACAAGATGATCGGCCCTAGATGTGATTTTTTTTCTGCTTAAACTACGTAGTGAGTTTCGTCGAAATATCTGCCATAGAAATATCATCACAGCAGTGAGAGGCAAGCAACGTTTCTCTGTGGGTTAGAGTTGCAAGGTAGAGAATAATTAATCTCCTACAAAGACGCGTAAACGATTTGAGGATTGGAAGCCCCAGCCTATAGCGGCAACATTCCATTCTACGGCTATAAATTTTCAATTATTAATGGATATTTTAAAACCTGTAATTAATAGTACCCCTGTAACGGTCTGTAACGGGTGGGTTGAGCCGGCTCCAATATTGGAGTTTCATGGGAATTTGGAATTCACAAGCGCTCCCCAAACCCGCATGTATAGGCTTCTGATCAGTTCCCAGGAAACCGACAGCCCGACAACAGCACATGAGATTTGGTTATAGTAGTGAACGTTCCGTGCAGGACCATCCGCACTTTTTGAAGGGCCGAATACAGAGACCTGGTGCACTACGTGCCACAAGGTCCCCTAACGACCCTCCGCAGGTTTTGAATTCAGAGTTGTCCTTCTCCTAGACCAGTTGCCATCCAAGGCTATAAAACCCAGTCTGTCCTATTTACCCATAGCTAGAGGATTCACACCTTTCCCAAGGGTATTAACACGTAAGTGAATGCAATGGATTCGACTGGAATTCGAACTCGGCTCTCCGATTCCTCAATCCAAGCCGCTATCCATTACTCAACCGTGCTTCCTAGTAGATTTTTATAAACCTCTAATTAATGCAGGATATTTTAGGAATCTATGATCTATAAGGATATTTTATTTTATTTTTTAATTACGACCCGAAATTCATACTGAGCAATATGTTGTTTTTTTTTTCCTACAATTTCCTGACCGTCCGCGGTCACCGGACCTGTTCCCGTGTGATTTCGTTTTACGGGGAAATGTGAAGGGACTTCTTTCCCTGCTAGTATTTACGAATTTAAGCAGAGAATCGCTTCCGCACTGGATAATACTACCGGAGACATACTACAGCGTGTTTGGCAAGAGCTTTACTACCAACTTGACGTGTGTCGTGTCACAGGCAGTGCACATATTGACCATTTACGAAATCGGTCCCATAATAACCCTAAGATATTTAACACGTAAACTGTTCAATTTCATTGAGCTAGACATAGTAGTGTTCAAAATAATTGCTTTTAAAATTATGTCAATTTTTTGAGACACACTCTATGTTTGTCCAACGGCCCTGATTTGATATGGGACTTGTACTTCGTGAAGCACCACTATTTACGAATATTTGCTGAAATATTATCGAAAGTACAAAAAAGCCTAGAAAAAAAAATCTGGTGTTGGCGTTTTATATATTTTTGGAAATGAGTGACGGCAAAATCTTTTCCGTATCCTGTGGCCCGTATCATTTACGGTGCTTAATATATTTAACTGACAATATTACATGTTATATATGTATTAAAAATGCCAGGGCTGAAAGATAGGGAACGTTCGTCAACACGTGACATTTTTAACAATAGACATATAAGCAAATAGATACTATAGTATGTAAGCAAATATATGGATATAGATCCGACAGTAGTAAGAAAAATATATGGTAAAACAAAAATCCGAATATGCAATTATGCTGTTTTAATGTTAATTCAATGTCGACGTCGGACGGTTCGATCTAGTAGACCTTCTTCAGGACATAGTTATTAAAACGTAATTAACATTAGACGATATTCAAGTCAACATGAAAAGACGATGGACATAAGAGTAAGACTAACCAAAACAGAATAACTGAAATTAACTGATTTCAGTAATTTGAAGTTATTTCCGTGCTATATGATGAAATTTGTTTGTCATTAAAAAAATATTGCGTCATCAATAATTCTGTACATTTTTTATCCCGCCCACACATTATTGTCTAGAATGTCGATTAGTTGTCCTACAGTCATTGTCTACAATGGACGCCGCTCCAAACAAGCGTACGAAAATTGTAACGCTGCAGGAACAGACTTGCAAGCCATACTAGTGAGCAAATGAAAGTACTTTAGAGTGGCCCGAAAACCCTTCTAATTAAAATCCAATCGAGAATCTGTGATTAGTCTGCAAGGAAGGACTTCGTGAAATGGTCATACGAAGTTCTAATGTGCACTGGGTCATGTTTCATTGGAAAAAATACAAAATAAAGTAAATAATAACGGAATTATTCTTTTTTTTTTTCATTAATTTGCACAAGGGTGTAGAGATAAAATGCAAATAATCTGTAATGTTATCTGCCTTGACCTGAGGTGAAATGATTAAATACAAATTATCTAGAATAAATTTCATTTACATACAGATTTCGTTATCTTATCGAGAAAGGAGACATTACTTATCAATCATCTTTTGTATTAATTGAAGGAAATAAAAGGGAGATATTTCAGATTAACTTTGGTCATTGAATCATTCCAAATTAATATATATTTATTTAGCAAATGGCCCCTCGGTGATCTGGGAATAATTTTCGATCGTTTCAGAAGTAAGTATATCAAACTTATATCAGCAAAATACAAAACTGGTTGATCATATACCTAAAAATGCTTCTGGGCTTACTCATTACGTTTCTTGTCTATTGTTCCTTTTTACTTACTCATTACGTTTCTTGTCTATTGTTCCTTTTTACTTATTGCTTAATACTTTCGTAGTTTATGGAAACCGTCTTTTGCCAATTTTCACCGCTTTTGAAGTTCTTAGTCACATATTCTCTCGTCCATCTTGTTGTCCATTATGCAAATAGATACATTTCTATATTTTGGTTCATTTAGACATTCCCAATATGTATCTCTAAATTCTATCTCTTTTACTTACAAGTATGTATTCTGTCTCCTTACAATTAATAGTCATATGTTTTTGCTTTCCGATACTACCTTGTCTCAAACTTATTCTTCTGAGAATTCCCTGAGTCATTCTGGTATTTTTTTACGATAATTTTTAAATATATCTTCATCAACATCCTATATTCAGTTAACACATTTTACCACTCTGTGCTCAGAATTGTCCGTAATTTTATTTCATGGTGACATTCAAGATAAAGTAGTGCAACGGCTTGCCGATTTCTTTTGCGCCGGGGATGCTGACTTTACTCGGTCCCTCCTTTCAGAAGTTCTTCCGGTAATTTGTCAAGTCGTTGACCGCTGATGCGCAGCTCCCCATGCTCAGACTGACAACTGGCCGATGGCCGCTGGGCAGAGTTGGGTTGGAGAAATGGTTTCCTCATCCCCATTCGGGTCGGGAAAACCTTCCGACTCCCCTCGCACAGTTTATCCGGCAGCAGCTTAGGAGTTGCTAGCATGAAGCTGCCGATGACCACTTGGCACAGGTGGATTGAGAATATGTTTTTTCCCTTCACCGGTTGGGTCGGGAAACCGTTCCGACTATTCTCACATAATTTAGCAAGAAGTCGATATCGTTCACTAGAGCGAAACCGTCGCAGTGCCCATATGGTAACTTGGAGCCATGTATAACAGTTGCATGTATTCCGTTGACCATTGCATTTCCGCATCCCAATTCAAACAAGTAAATCAGGGTCGACCGCTTCGCGGTAAAGGTATTACCATTAACGATAGACCCCAACATTGACATTTCGTTAAATATAATTTATTATTTACTAATCTAAACATATTTCAAAGGAACAGCAGAAATATTAATGTTAATATTGACCGTGTTCTTATGAGGAAATATTCAGCATTGATTGATCGATTAGTTAGGCTAATTGTCTCTTACGATTTGAAATATTATTCTCTTAATATAATTTTCAGAAAGATAGGTTTCTCAAGTCCACTAATCTGAAGTCAAATTACACTGAAAAGTTACCGTTGATCGCCCAAGTTACGCATTTCCGAGCTCGGTATTTACGGGGGTTCAATTTGGAATACCGATTAATGCACACAACCCCCGACAATCAGAATTAAGTTTCAAGGTCGAATTTACTGCTTATAAATTTGCCTACCGAACGCTCCTTTGTGGCCGATCGGTAAGGCACGTCAGCGTAAATGACGGTTCCGTATAGGATGCAGGTTCGAATCCTGTCAAAAGGACGAATATTTTCTATGAAAATTTCTCGGACATTCAAGCCGGTAAATGTTATTTAATACTGTTTATTATAAACAGAGCATTTACTTAAATACTTGTATCTATAAAAAAAAGAACGTTAAACATAAAAATGTCTTTAATAAATAGATTGTCGGACTTTGTCCATTTCTTAATATATATAGTCTTTTGTATATTCCTGGAAAGACCGTTCCTGGAGAATGTGTTGACTGAGTCGTAGTCGGGCAGAGTCTCTGGATTGAATCTCTTGATTCCTCCCTCTCTTCCCGGTACCAACCATATTTATATGGTCGGTACGCCACTATGCAAATTAGGTGGATCCTACCACAACACTAGATATAGCCGTAAGTTTTCGCTAAAAGTTTCTTTTGTCTCACACTCAATTGAAAAAAAAAAAAAACATTCCTTCTTACCAGCCAACTATGATCATTAATAATTTAAATGCAACGTTAAACTTCATTTCCTGTCTCCTTGATTCATATTCTTTTATTGTTCTCGTCCCTTAATAATGTTTCTCCTTTTGTTATTATTTCACACTCAGTCACTCTTGTGTCTTAGTGAATTTTTTGGTTTGCTTGAGGAAAAATAAAATATATATTAGAAATGATTATGAAGGTGTCCCCGATTTGCATTCCTACCGCGCGACTTACACAGATTTTTGATGTCGGTCGGTACTCAACTACATAAGTAACCACGTCTTTGCCTTACGCGTGGTGGCGGGTGGGGCATAATGAAGGGCAAAAACTTAAAAAAAAAAAAACGTTACAAACGAAACATAGTGAATATAAGACAATACAATATGGTGTACAGCCGGTGAGGAAAACAAAGCCGTCTTCCTCATAATACGCCGAGTGACGACGTATTATATTATGAGAGATGGCGCAGTAATCACGTAAGACCGTACGTCGGGTCCGACGTAACTCGAAGAACTTCTGTACTGTATCATTATTTTGATTCGCTAAAATGTTCGTTCTGTTTTTAAGTATGTTTTCTAGGTAACTAACTTTTTGACCAAAGTAATGCAATATGAAATAGATTGTCTATATTTCAGGGATGAGGTATTGCAACTATTTACACTCTGCACATTTTTTAGGACTGTTATCCTCATCTTTACTGTCATATTCACGACGTTTCGGCAGTTGTATGCACCGGCTTTCTTCAGGTAATATAGTGGCCAGGGGACAAAAACTAAAAAGTGAATACATCCAGTGAATGACCCAAAGATTTGTACGTTCAATACCTGACCATAGAAGGGGTGAGCAAAAAGCGTTTAGTTACTAAAGAGAAATAACTGAAAGTGATATATCCAGAAAAGGCATGGCATGTGGAACTAGAAGAATCTGCCCCAGTGGACGAAATAAAGGGTTCGGTTTGAAGTTCCAGCGTATATCACCGGAAGAAGGCCGACACGCCGTGAATATGACAATGTATATGAGAACAGCCGAATAATAGAAATAGATTATATGGCATATAATAATGCAATGCGTACATTCTTTATACTGTATTATACATGAACTTATATACCGCCCTTAACGTAATTGGATTAAAGCTACGGTTATTCGGATAATAAAATGCGTATCTTATACTGTGCCATTCCAGTGTTCTTGAATATTCTCAAATATTCAAAATTTCTATTCTAATGACAATTAAATTAGTTTATAATAACCTCCAGAATCCTGAGTTAATCAAGTTTCATGCACAAGCGGAAAGATTCTTTGTTCAAATTTAAATTATTTATTTTCGCAAAGAACGAAATATATGATTGACAGAATAATTCCGACAGAAGACAGCAATTTATATCTTGTTCTTAATTGTTTTATATTCACTAACTATAGTAGGAAGACATCTTACAACCTTTTAAAACAAAGCTGCATCCCACGAGAATCAAATAACGACGAAGGAATATTTTGTATATATATATATATATATATATAATTTATTTCCTGATCAGTTTATTTCGTCTCGTTATTATTGCTTTGTTTCAGAGTTTCCAAATGTTTTCCTATTCACCTGATTAAGGAAGTAAGCGTGAAGTAACGGATATCAGATCTCAAATTGGAATTTTCGTACCGATTTAAACTTACAGCTGAGGTTACTACGTTCGATTTTGCGTTGATACATCCAGTAAAATATGAATAAATCTCTCCTCAGGGTTAATACCAGGAAAAACGGAAATATATCTTGGTTGGTAACCAGTTTTGAGAAGGTTTGGTTTGGTTTGTTTTATGGCATATCAACCACAATGGTTTATTTAATGTCGAAAATTTTTATTGCTGGTAAAATTTTTTTCGTACTAAAATGTATAGCTGGTAATATTTTCTTTTTCTAAAATGTATTTCTGGTAATAATTTTTTTACAAAATATTTCTGGTAGTAAACCTATTTTTACATTTTCATAGTGTTTTGACCCAAGTTTGGAGGTTAAGTATTTGCCTATAGCTGGGACCCTAACAGGTGCTACCACCCAGGGTCATGATGGACCTGGAGACACCAGAAAATAATAGGTGGTTCCACGGTCCTCAAAACATCCTGATCAGAGACCTTGCTGTTGGACGTAGTTTATTTTCTAACCCAGGATTTGGATATAGTTTATGGTGAGACAATCTATTTCATATTGCATTACGTTGGTCAAGTATTGAGAAGAACATTAAAAAAAATATTTGCTACATAATTCACAGCAGTTACACATACAACTGTGGCTCTATATTTCGCATGTAAAACTACAGTGTCAACACAAAACACAACATATATCTGTTTAATGCTGAAATAACTTCTGCCATGGAGGTAATTATATGACCAACCCAAAAAATGTTACTTGAATAACATTGTAATGGTAAAGGAAAGCAAGTGTAGCCTTTAAGATAGCTTTATTTAACTGAGATTACAAGGTTCGCGAAAAGTGTTCTTTTATAGTCCCAGTAAACAGAAATAGCTCTCTCCAAAAAGTGAATAACAAAAACAAGGGGAGACTCCTCTTGGTTATTTATAACAAACATTTCGAATGATAAAGATTCCTCACCAAATTATGAAAAAAATATGAAAATTGTATAATAAAAAACAGTTAACGCGATGAGGAGCCAAGTAATCTTAAGTGTGATAGCCTACCTGCCTGTACCTGTAACGGCATTCACCCTGGGTGGGTTGAGCTGGCTCCAATATTGGAGTTTCATGGGAATTTGGAATTCATGCATAGCACATGAGATTTGATTATAGCTGTGAAGGTTTCGTGCAGGACCATCCACACTTTTTTGAAGTACGTGCCACAAGGTCCCCAAACGACCCTCCGCAGGTTTTAAATCCAGAGTTTCCTTCTAGACAAATTGCCATCCAAGGCTATAGAACCCAGTCTGTCCTGCTATTTACCCATAGATGGAGGGAGAAGAAGAGGATTCACACCTTCCCCAAGGGTATTAGCACGGAAGTGAATGTAATGGATTCGACTGGAATTGCCTAATCCAAGCCGCTATCCATTACTCCACCGTGCCTCCTCATCAGTATGATGAGGAGTAAATAATAAAAGTACATACGATGGCGAGTAAATATGATGATGAGCAAAAAATATGGTAAATAGCACGAGGAATAAATAAATATATTAAAGACGATGGGGATTAATAATCGTAAATAGGATGATAAGTAAATAAGAATAATAAACGCCAAGAAGATTTTTAAAAAAATCGTAAATCGGACGAGGAGTTCATTGATAAATATCCCAGAATGAGATAAACAAAAACAAATGAAAGTAAAAAGACAAGTGTATTTTAACACATAATAAAACAACTTTTATTCATTTCCTGCATTGGAACAGCAAGTATTTAAACCATGAATATCACGTGCATGTCAGCTTATCAACATATTGAATGTAGAAGTGCCGCGGCCCAATTATAAAAGACATGGGACGTAACTCAATTGCATTTTGAGTTAGCGTCTTTTAGAGGGGGAAGTAATTTCAAAGCCCTTAACCCCTCTGCTTTTTAGCCTTGCGCTCATATGACTTTTGTCGGGGATTTTATTTGCAGTGGGTATGGCTTAATTCGTAGTCGATGGAATTTCCTTAGTGCTGGAATCGTATTGTAAACACTTAGCAATACTTGGGAAATTTGCTGAGGTAGGTCGAACGTGTCCAATAGAATGTCCAACGGTAAAGTGTAGATTAATTTGGTCTCTGGAATGTTTGAGGGTCGTAATTGATTTGCATATCGAACCCAGACTGAAAACTGTATATTCATATGATACATAGCATTTTCATTTCTCTTTACCGTTGCAGTAATCTTTTGCATCTACAGGTTGTCCTGGTACATATTTGCTTTACACTGTTTACTGATGGCGGTTAAATCGTTCTTCCATCACCGCGTTTCTTTTTAGGGAATGATATGTTGTTGGACGGATGGCATCTATGCATAAAAGAACTTTACTGTTCACCAGTGCCTCTGCTGGTTAATTTCTATTAGGTTTCGTTTATATTGAGTGTATTTCTTATATTTCTTCTGTGGTTCCATTCCACTCGAGTTTGAGCAATGCTCTCTCAAAGATATTTACAAAACGCTCCACTTGTCCATTTGATTGTGAATGAAAAAGTAGTGTCATAATATGTTGAATACCATTCTGTGTATAAAACGTTGAAAAGGCAGCTGAAGTAAATGCAGAGCCAAAACGACTGAAGATTTGTTTAACTTAAGAATTCTTTCATCTCAGGTGATGCGATTCATCTGAAAGATTTCTGGCCTTTTACTGTAAACATCAACGAGGATAAAATAATACTGTCTCTTGATGGGTCCAGTAAATCAATGTGAAGGCATGACCAGGGTGATTCTGAGCTAGGCCGAGAATTGAGTGTAGATTTCTTGGGAAGTTTTGCTGCCATTTGAAAATTAAACCAATTCCTCCAACTGCTTGTCCATGGTAGGCCAAGAAAAAAAGACAGCCGGCTAGGAATTTCATACGGCTAATACTTCATGACTATAATAGGATTCCATTATCATTTTCTCATGTAATGAAGATTAGACAATCAAGAGCTTCGCAAAGACAGACGTCGAAATCTAACAATGAATGTCTACGTTGAAAGAATGGCTGGATTGCTTTTTTCAGTTCATGCTTCTGGCCATTTTGTACGATAGAAGAATATCGCTTTTTAACACTGGATCACAAGCTGTGGCTTCATGGATCTGTGTATTGTAGAAATGGATGGTAATGCTCTTGCAGTGAATGCAAGGAATAAAGTGGGATTTGGCTTTAGAGATAATGTTGCAATATCTGAGTTTTCTCGTACTTTATTTTGTGTAGTCATGAGCCTGGAGAATGCATCGGCATGACTAACTGTATTTGCTGAATTATATTTCATAGAAAAAATTATAATTTAACAGCATAATAGCTCATCTTTGCTAAAGATTTGGTGTATACTGTGGGATATCTTTCTTAAATCCAAAAATATTAACCAGAATGCTGAGATCTGTGATAACAGTGAAATGATGTCCGTACAGCATTTTGTGGAATTTTTAATAGCAAATACTATTGTTAATGGTTCTTTTTCAGTTTGACTATAATTTCGATTTACATTATTAATCACAGATAGCACTAAACTTTAAAAAAGATATAAACGGATCTATTTTAAGTGTGGGTTATTTATTTCGCTTTATTGAATCGCAAGTCATTGTTTCAAAACTTTTATTTCGTTGCATCTCCTAATTAAAATTTTCAAACAATTTCCGTCATTTTTTATCTATTACTACTACTACTACTACTAATAATAATAATGTTATATAGGAAAAAGTGTAGCCACCGACAATTGAGTTTGAACATAGATCGCCAGAGAGTAAACACAGGCGATCTAATCATTGGATTAATTAGACCACGTGACCATAGGAAGTAGCTGACGACTAACGATCGTTATTTCTATTCTATCCTCTATTACTATTCGGATCACTATTTCTAATCTATCCTCTATTAATATACGGACCGCTATTCTCTACTGTATTCACTATACTATTTCTCTATTCAGATCAATATACGGGTTACTTGTGGAGCGAGATTTAGCGAGCAATTACTATTAGTGCGAGGGTCATTCAAAGGCGTCTGACACAAGTATTGTCCAACGGCGTATTATATTTGTATCTGCGATTACAAAGTCTCTACTACAACGAGCATTACAAAAGTGACAACGAGTATTCGTTGGCATCACAAAAGTGTCAAACGAGTGTTCGTTGCCAACACAATAATAATAATAATAATAATAATAATAAGAAGAAGAAGAAGAAGAAGAAATACGAGGACTCCATATCCAAATTTGAAATATATCGCACGTGAGGATATCAACAATTCTTTTTGTAGCTGGAACCCACGGATTGTTTGGAAAAGTTCCTCACACCTTTCGAAGAACTTTATCTATGTCAAATGCGAGTGCTCTTCGGTTTTCTTTTTATTTCAAAAGAAACCTCAGTGGAAAAATGTCATGACATTATTTCTTAACTTAGGTTTCTGTTTAGGACCCAGAAAGAAATGTGCATACACCAGAAATCAAATGGAATAAAATAATAATAATAATATAATTAAATCAAAACACACATCGATATAATCACCTTCACTACATTTCAATAATTTCCCGATAGGTACGATTTTCTGAAAAAAAATAGAAATTATTGCAGAATTAATAACGTGTATTTAATCTACTGTCAAATCTGCTCACTTGCTACTTCTATGGAAAGTTCTCGGACGAACTAAATTTCTTTGTTTCGCCAGCCCTACCCTTTACCGTTACGACCAACCATGCCACTTAGATTATAGCAACCCCCCCTCATTCCCTGCCAATTCTACTAATGAGTTCCACTTGAAAACATCTTCCCGCTAAGCACAGATCTGGGGAGCAAACTCCCAAGAGGATGTTTCCCCAGTCATTAGAATCTTAACCTGGTCGAGTCAACCGTTATCTTCATGTCCTATCTGTTTAAAGTGACACCTAACGTAACACTCAAGCACGAGTGGCATGTGACTTTGTACAGAAAGAACCACAAAAAGAAAAACAAAAAAAAACACGGGTGGGTGCAACTAGAAATTTGATACAGATACACCTTTTAATATTTTCCGACTATGTTCATCATGAATTAAAGACACACACGGACACTACCAGACAGACAAATGAAAACAGACGTACACATGCAACTACACATCAGACGCACACACAAGCAAACACATACACTAAAGATCCGTGTTTATGTCAAACTACCGAGATTTACCTGTCGAATAAAAATAAGCGCTACGGAATTCAAAATAACAAAATATTATTTTCCATAAAACATTTGGAAAGCATAAAATTGTAGTGAAGCCAAAAATAAAAGCGAAACATATTACATTTATAAACCTTTTCCTATTTACTAAATCAGTGTCTCGAGTAATAATTGTTTACTTCTTCAGATATTTTACACAGACACATGGAGGTGCATCGTGCTATATATCAGTCTAAACCGGAATACTGTTTCTAATAGCAAGTAAAGTATAGATTAGTGTTGGTCAAACATGCTTAATTATTTATCTCTTCTTTATTGAACCCCAAGTAATTGTTTCAAAACTTTTATTTCGCTGTATCTCCTAATTAAAATTTTCTAACAATTTCCGTTATTTTTTTATAGTACGGGTACATTAATAATAATAATAATAATAATAATAATAATAATAATAATAATAATGTTATATAAGAATAAAGTGCGGCTGCCGACAATTGATTTTGAATATAAACCGTCAGAGAGTAAACACAGACGATCTAATCATTGGATTAATTAGACCACGTGACCATAGGAAGTTGCTGACGACTAACGGTCGTTATTTCTATTCTATCGCCTATTACTATTCGGATCACTATTTCTAATCTATCCTCTATTAATATACGGACCGCTATTCTTCACGGTATTCACTATACTATTTAACTATTCAGATCACTATACGGGTTACTTGTGGAGCGAGATTTAGCGAGCAATTACTATTAGTACGAGTGTTAATCGAATGCGTTTGACACCAGTATCGTTCAACGGCGAATTATATTTGTATCTGCAATTACAATGTCTCTAATACAATGAGCATTACAAAAGCGACAACGAGTATTCTTTGGAATCACAAAAATTTTAAACGAGTGTTTCTTTGATATCACAACAACAACAACAACAATAATAATAATAATAATAATAATAATAATAATAATAATAATAATAATAATGATAATAATAATAATGATATATCGGAAATAAAGTGTCGCTTCCGACAATTGAATTTGAATATAGTCCGCCAGTGAGTAAACACAGTCGATCTAATTATTGGATTAATTAGACCACGTGACCATAGGAAGTAGCTGACGACCAATGATCGTTATTGTTATCTTCCCTCCTATCTGTATAAACTGCCACCTAACGTAATCCTGTAGGTCAGGTGGCCTGTACAGGTAAAGTTCAGATGCTTGAGAGACGCAAGACATGAACAAAATTTACAAATGTCACACGTGGCAGATAAAACACAAATATTTACCTCATTTAATGGTGAATGCAAAATTACTGTTTACATCTTCATATTTTCTTTCTTACTGTTTGAGAAGACCATCTTCCTTCACTAAATTGTCACGGACACTTTAAAGGAAATCTTATATCAATTCGCTGTGTACAGATCAACGTCTTGTGTCATAATAGCTGGCTACTCGTATTCGAGTAGAACCGTCTACTAGGGCGGCTAACCAATCCCTATTGCAGACCCAGGCACATTTGTATTTGTTCACCTGTGGTTTATACAACATCTATTCTGAATAGGCCTTAGTTACTGTTTTGGAGAGAGAGCGTGTTATCTAGAATGATCAACAATCTGAACCACACCATTAGACTCAAACTCTCTATCACGATGACTTTTCATTTCGTGCTAGCACAGCTATGAACAGCCCCGAGAGTACGGTCTACCCAATTTCACTCAAAAGGTTTGGGTCAACCCGTGGTATGGCTTTTAGGCAGAAAGCAAACGTCATAAACACTCAGCTATGCGCCCATACACCTTGTGTAACACTGGATTAATATACATGACGTGAGTCCGGTCCCCATAAATTCCTTACTATCAGTCTTCTGTAACCCTTTTTGACCGGAAATCTTGTAATCCCTCTGATCCCACCATTCCTTCCCTCAGCAGTAAAAGACAATGCTTCACACGGATCTACCAGGAAAATTAAGATTTAATTTCTTAAATATTTACATCTGTCTATATTTTTAACATGAGGTATTGTATCATTTTATATTATTTATATTGTATGGGCTGTTGTTCTTATCTTTATTTTCATATCCACGATGTTACATCACTTGAAGAAGGCCGGTATATAGTGTAAAAATAAATATTTATACTAATCAAGAATATTAAGTTCAAGTTTTAATCTAGTGTATTCCCAATTCATATCAATTAAATAATTATAAGCTTGATTTTTTTTTCTTATTTATCTTTAAATTAACTGCAATAAAAATGAACTCAGGCAACATATTTCCACGAGCTGCATAGTGACAGTTAAAGAGCCGCATATGGCCACTCCTGGAACGTTAAATTTTAAACGTATAATTATTAAGAAAATATATCATCAATATGACCTTTTCTACATGAAAAAATAATGCTTTAATTTGACCTGTTGTCTGAGCTGTTAAATTAAACTCATTTCGGATTTATAGACATAACAAAATCTCTCGGTGTGTGTGTGTGTGTGTTTTTCTATTTAAAGAACCCAGAGCTTAAGTTATAAGTTAAGCCAATGATTCTCAACTTCTGTTCTGGGTGATCTTCTTATGCGTGCCGCGAAATATTGTCACGGCATACACATGTGAAAGTTTATGTATGTATGTATATATGTATGCATGTATGTGTGTCTGTCTGTGGAAATATTAATGGTACAGCTTTAGTATTTGAATAAATGAATAAGTATTAAACATTCTTTAGTAATAATTCTTTACATTATTTTTCAGTTATCTTATTTTAATTATTTGTTTCAGTAATCATTATTTCAAAACTATTTTTTTATTTTTAAGGACTCAAAATAAAACATTCGGCTGGTACATTTTGGATTTCTTTACAAAAGGAATATCGTATATTATCTAAAAAGTCTTTATCAGTTTTATTGCAATTTTCGCCGTTTTATTTATGTGAATTACGCTTCTCAACCCTAAATAACATCAAATATAAGAAACGTGAAAACTACCTTCAAGTGAAGAAGAAATGAGGGCCTGCTTATCTCACATTCGACTAGACATTAAAGAAATCGCGAAAAAATACGAGGTAAGAGTTTTATACTAACTAAGATGCACAAGTAGTTGAAAAGAAACATTGAAACAAAGTTCTTTTTTCTGAGTGGATTTTTTTTTTGTCTATAGTTTTATTTCATAACATTTAAATATGTAGGCTTAAAAAAGTGCAGCAATATTTTCATTTCCTCCTAGATGTGCGGTTGCTTAAAAAGAATCAGAAAAACTGTCTTAACTTTTTCAACCCTGACCTCAGTTTTCAGTTTATTGGTATTTTCACACAGCGGTCTGTATACTCGCCACTTTGGCTTCAAGGTTTTAAATCTATCACGATTACGAGTTTTGTGACGCATTGAGATCATAAATGCATCACATGTGCTGTAGCCTTACACACGTGTGTCATTGGAATGATAGGCAAAAGGTGCTTAACCCTTATAGAATTGCTTGAATTCAAAGTTCATCTTCTTCTAGACAGGTTGCCACCAAAAACTATAAGACCGAGTTTGTCTTGCTATTTACTCTTAACTTTGGGGAGTAGGGATAAATTAAAACCATTCTCAAGGGCATCTCCGCGTAAGTGAATATAACGATCTCAGCAGCTGAGGCTAGGATTCGAACTCGGCTGTCCGACTTCTAACGCTCATCCATCTTAAAATTTTAACGTTCTCCAAATTACGATAAATTTTTTTCTCATTATTAAAATTCAGCATTTGCATTACGCTTTAATCTGTTCTTGATCATAGATTTCTTTTAATCCTATCGCTCCATGCAAGGCAGAATAGCCACTAACACTCAAGGGGTTACTGAGTGTAAAAGAATAAGAAAAAGAGAAACATTATTAAGGGCCGAGAACAAAAGTTACCTTACTATGTGCGATGGGTAAATTGTCGCCATTATATATATTTAATTTCGCGCCTGCCCCTTGTTTGTTTTGGATTTTATTGACTGCACAGTCTAGTAGGGTCAGTGGGCACATCTGTGAAAAAGAAGCACCATGACACAATTCACTCCTCCAGCGATTTGGAAACGATATTCTATACTACTTGGCATTCGCCCCGGAAACTCCAATAGGAACAATTCAAAGTGTTTGGGTGTCAAATTAAGGACAGTGCAGATGATTCGGAAAGATTTGGATGAGTATAATGGTGATTACGAATGTACAGCTGCACGGAAAACTCACTTAGATCGTTCTTATAAGAAACAAACTGACGAATTTTTTTTGCGAGGAAAGACTCAACACGGAGGGCTATATCTATTGGCTTGAGGAGGTAGTGCAGCCATGGTGAAAGAGGATGGCTGCTGGAAGACTCTATGTATGGTGACAGGAATCTGTCCCATGCCACTCAAGCAGGAGACCCCACTCAGTGAGTCTCAGTCAATTTCTGCATCCGCATCACACATCTGGCTACCTAACTTCCCAGACTGCAAACCCCTTGGTTTTTATATCTGGGGCTCAGTAACAGCAAAGATAAACTGAAGGCAAAGATTATATCATCATTCATCAACTTAAACAAGGGTAGCGTCCAGAAAAGTTGCAGGAGATTCGTAAGTCGTCTGGGGATCGTGGTTAAAAACAATGGCGATTTTATTGAAGAAATTTATTTTTTAGTATTTCAAGTTATTTTTGTTTAATTTTGCTAGATGTATCTGTTACAAAGAGATGTCAGTATTATTATCCTTCCTCGCACATTGTATTTACATTGTTCGGACTTTTGTCCTCATATTGATTTTCATATTTACGATATTTCGACCGTTGCAGACCCAGGACTTCTTCAGGTGCTATACGTTGGGATTTCAAATTGAACCCTTTATCTCGTCCACTGGAGTAGAATATTCTCCATCCATGTGTCATGCATTTTCTGGATATTCCAGTTTCAGTTATTTCCCTATAGTAACTCAGCTTTTCAAGTTTTTTGGTCCACTTCTGTAATAGCCGCTTATTGAACTCACAAATCTTTGATTCAAATTACTGGATTATTTCAACCAACGCTTTTTATTTACTGGACCATATGACAAGGAAGATGGGAAAAACAGTCCGAATAATGTAAATAGTATAAGTAGATACAATATAGACAAATAGAAGATACACCAATTAGATAGTAGATAACGAATTTACAATGCATTTACATTTTTGACGATCAAATTTGGTCGGAAAGCATGGAGCCGGAAGAGAGTTCCACACTCGAAATGTACGAGAAAATATAGATAGGATAGAGCTTACGGTTACATCTAGAAAATTCAAATTGAATCTTTGCCGCTAATTTAGTACTGCGCTTAAATTCATGAAGTCAAACTATTATAGCGAAGAATCCACCCGAATAATTACCGGGAAATTATTTATAAAATATATTTTATAATATATTAATTTTAACAAATAAGTTAGTTAAAAAGGAGAGGTAGAGAAAGAACAAGTCGCAAGACGAGCCAATATAATAATTCTTTTTTTTTGTTTTGTATATATGCGTGTTTGTGTATATACATATATATATATATATATATATATGTGTGTGTGTGTGTGTGTGTGTGTGTGTGTATTTATTGGTTTGTTTTGTTCTATTCTTCCAAAAAAACACCCATTCTTGGCCGCATGTAGGAAGATCTATACAACCCTGCATACCTAATCTATAACTTGGAATAGCCCAAGTGAGGTCTTGATTGGTTGTTGTCTACTGGGACAACTTATATAATTCACGTCCTAAAGCTAGTGGCAAATTTTTGTTCTAGGTGCGGGCCGAATACTGATCATATTCGGTCAGGTCGCCCATTGAAGAAGTCTGTTGTTTATTTAGACCCGAAACTTCTAGTGACATGGGAGCAACAACACTACGACGCATCTAGATTCGGCACTTAAAGGTGTATTTTAATAATTTTAAATCTGTTTTCAACAGTGATTACCAGGAATAGTCTGGCTGACGACTGAGGAAAGACTCGGTGACAGCTGGAAAGAGAGTTGGCAAGCCCAATGACATGTCTCTTTGTTGTAAAGAGATCCCCGTTTCATGCTACAAGTAGAACAAGCAATACATATCCCCAGGGGATCCCGAGAGGGGGGGAGCATGAGATCCCCGGTAGGACTGATACAACGGTTACGACCACAGCAAACGCCCCAAGGACTTCTGACTCGATATGCCACTGTGGAAAGACGTGCAAGAATCAGCGTGGCCTAAAAAATACACCAGGCCAAGATGAAATGTGCAGTAGCAGCTGAGAACTCACAACGCATAGGTGTTACACCAAGTAAGACGGAGGTGGAGCAGGTCTCCGTGACAAACCACAGCGCCCAACATCATCCAGTGTGGACTCAGACCTTGCCGGACAGAGTAGTGTGACACTATTTGGCTTGCTAGAAAGAAAGAAGAAAAAAGAGAAAAGGCGAGAATGAAATTTAGGTGATAAGAAGCCATCACGAACAGGACACTAACCGATGTTATTTTTCTAACAAAGAAAAGTGTTAAAATTTGTATTTCCATTGTCGAGAAAGGAAGATACTGGATTTAATCTGATTTATGTTACGGGGCGGAGAATAAGATATAGCCAATCTGCACATGGCAATGGTGAAAATTCCAGGTTGGTCAAATGACCTGACTAAACCATTAGTTATCCGCGGAAGGGTCGTTTGGAAAAAGCATCTGTTTATTGTCGGAACTGGCTATGATAGCGAAACTATTTTATCGGAACAGTTAATTAGCAACAGAATGCAAATATGTCAAATTGACCACCCACTTGTTTGGCGAAGGCCCCGGGTGATAAAGTCCAAGTGACATTTGGCTAAGATAAGAGACCAAGTGTTCGTTGTCGGGCAGAAGGAAAGAAAAAGAAAGAGAAAGAAAAGAAAAAGAATAAAAAGAGAAAGGAAAATAATTTTTTTTCTTTGAGCAAGATTTTTTAAACCGAGGCTAGTCTGGCTACACCCACGCCGCTGAGCGCCCATTGGTTGAATGGTGGCGTGAGCGTTAGGCGGAGGTAATCATGTGAAGAAAGTGGGGGGCCTGTTGCGCCCCCCTGAAGGGATAGGTGTGATATGCCATTGTGAGAGACAGGGGAAACCCGTTGACACTCTCTGAGTGTATGGCGAGATACCAATATGAAAACAGAAGAAGGTGGGTGGACGAAAAGACTTCCAAAATGGAAAATAATGAATTTTCCTGACCGAAAACAAAGAAGTGGATTGTGGATTTAGAATTATCAAGGAACCTCAAACCCCGTCAAACCTACCCCGGCTTTGGTCGGCGTCCATATAAGCAGAGTCGACGCAAGTGAAAAGCAGTTGAGTTGATTTTCAGTTGAGAGGCAGTTGAGTTAAGTTCGCAGTTCACAGCTAAGTTGGATTGAGTTGGTCCCGCCTTGCAGATAGCAGACTTGAAAGATTCCACGCAAATCATGACTGATCTTCTAACCAAGAACAATTTATTTTTGAAGAACGACTTAGACTCACACCACCAAAATAAGTTTTACGAATATCGCCTGAAGATAAACCAAGAACCAATTTCTTAAAGAACAAACAACTTAAGATGTTAAGATTCGCTTAACAAACACAAAGTGTCACGAATCCATATAGCTGGTTGGGAAGAAGACGCAGTCCTGTATTCAGAAACCAGATATAAAGTATTGTTATCCTTTTTTTTTTAACACATTTGAACTTTTCGAGTTATTACTTTATTTTCTTTTACATATACTTGTGCGATATCACACTTAGCGACTGATTGATTTCGTCTACCTAAGATCAAATCCCAACGTGGGTAGGTTAGACTAGAAATCAAAACAGTTACTTCGGTAACCAGACGTTGGAGGCGAGCTGGGAACGACAAGGCTGATACCGAATCTAACCAGATTCCCATCCGAATCAGCCAAAGGTTAGAACGTCACATTTGTTGCCGCGACCAATACCAAGTCACATTGGTCGTCACGCGGACAGGCAGACGTCACGATTTGCGCAGCGACGCCGGGGGACGTCACAGTAGTCTCGAAGCGGATTAAATGGCCCCCAGCAAACAACAAGAAAGCTTGGCGCGGTTTTGATGAAGACGCATGCATTATAATCCAAGGTACGTCTGCAGGTAACATTGACCCACGACTTCAAGCCATGAGTAAACTTATTGTCAGCTACGGATCAGAGCGTTTAGGCCATATTGATAAAACGAGAAATAAAATCTACACTCAGAATAGGCGTGAAGGAAGGATAAGAGAAGTAAGGCAGGAATTAAGATCCCTCAAGAAACAATTTAAGGCCGCTAGTGAAGAAGAGCGACCAGCCCTATCGGAACTGAGAAATATTTTAAGACAGAAACTGAAAAACCTGTGAAGAGCAGAAGGACATCGTCGCCGTAGGAAACAGCGGGACAGGAAGATGGCTTCGTTTATCTCCGACCCATTTGGTTTCGCCAGAAGACTTCTGGGAGATAAGAGGAACGGCAGATTAGCATGCCCAAAAGATAGGGTGGATTCCTTTTTGAAGAGCTCTTATAGAGACCCAAGAAGGGATGAGGAATTAGGACAATGATCGCCTCATTAAACCCAACCCCGCAGAAGTTGAATCGACACTAAGCTGCCAAGTTTGAGTGAGGTCAAACACATAGTAATGGCAGCGAGATCAGCTTCGTCGCCAGGTCCGAGTGTCGTGCCTTACTCCGTGTACAAGCGTTGCCCCGGTCTTCTCCTGAAATTATGGAAGATCATTAAAGCAATTTGGCAACGAGGTAAAGTTGCAGAACAATGGCGATACGCAGAAGGTGTTTGGATCCCAAAAGAAGAGAACTCAGAAAATATCGAGCAGTTTCGATGTATCTCGTTACTGAGTACAGAAAGCAAAATATTTTTTAGTGTTATTTCCCGACGGCTATCAGCTTTTCTGCTAAAAATTAGCTTTATTGATACATCGGTATAAAAAGGCGGAATCCCTGGTATGCCTGGCTGTGTTGAGTATATAGGAGTTTTGTCGCAATTAATAAGGGATGCAAGGAGGAATAAAGGAGACCTGGCTGTTGCGTGGTTTGACTTGACCAATGCATATGGGTCCATACTGCATAAACTCATGGAAGAAGCTTTAGTTAGACACTACGTCCCAAGTAGCATCCGCGAGCTTGTCCTAGATGACTACAGACAATTCCATCTAAGAGTTGCATCCGGTTTGGTTTCTTCAGACTGGAAAGACTCAAGAGAGGAATTATTACAGGCTGTACATTGTCAGCCACGCTTTTTGCTCTCGCGATGAACATGCTCGTGAAGTCCACTGAGGTGGAATGCCGTGGCCCCGTTTCAAATACCGGAGTTAGGCAACCACCCATCCGGGCTTACATGGATGAACTTACAGTCACCACGCATTCTGTTACAGGCTGTAGATGGCTATTACGCAGTTTAGAGAGACTGATTGAGTGGGCAAGAATGAATTTCAAGCCAAAAAAATGTAGATCAGTGGTAATAAAAAAGGGCCGAGTGGTAAAACACTATTTGACAATAGAAGGGAGAGCCATCCCGACGTTGGTTGATAAGCCTGTTAAAACTCTAGGTAAATCCCTTTGTATTGCTCTGAAGGACACACCAGCTATCGAAGTTATACATACTGATTTTGACTCGTGGCTGGCGAAAATAGATAAATCGGGATTGCCAGGGCGCTTCAAAGCCTGGCTATACCATCACTGTATGCTCCTACGAGCATTATGGCCACTCCAGACAATATAGCGTTCCCATCTCGACTGTGGAGACTTTAGGGAGAAGAGCTAGCAGTTTTCTCCGTAGATGGTTAGGATTACCTCGGTGCTTAAGCAGCGCAGCCTTATATGGATCATCCAATGCCATCCAGCTGCCATTCAGAGGAATAGTTGAGGAGTTCATGGTGTCACGGACAAGGGAAAGCTACCGTTATAGAAACTCCAGAGATCCCAAAGTATCAGGTGCGGGAATTGAGATCAAGACTGGCAGAAAATGGAGTGCTACTAAGGAACTAGTTATCGCAGAAGGGAATCTGAGGGTAAAAACAATAATGGGTTCAGTCGCACAGGGCAGAGCAGGCCTGGGGTTGATTCCCTCCTATAAATTCGGAAAAAGCACCATGAAGGAGCGTCAACACCTGATACAGGACGAAGTAAGAGCAGGGATGGAGGAAAAGCGGATGACAAAAATGGCAGGTTATAGCTAGCAGGGCGCGTGGACAAGGTGGGATGGTGTAGATCGGCGGAAAGTGTCGTGGTCATATCTTTGGAATACCGACTTCAGCCGATCAAGATTCCTGGGTCAGATGGTGTACGACGTATTACCAAGCGCGACCAACCTACACCTATGGGGAAAAATAGATTCACCAAAGTGCCCCTTGTGTTCGGGGAGTGGATCACTGCAACACATATTAAGCGGGTGCAGAACAGCTCTGACAGACGGGCGCTATCGGTGGTGTCATGACAATGTATTAGAGGCGATAGCACTCATTATTGCTGAAGCTGTACAGAGTAATAAACTCATCCCAGAAAGAAGAGCTATCCGCTTTGTTAAAGCAGTTGCAAAGCCGAGTAAGAAGGTTGCAGGATCCCATTCACTGTTATCGTCCGCGTTGGATTGGCAAATGCGAGTCGATCTCGGGAAACAATTGAAATTCCCAATACATATATCGTCCTCCAAACTCCGTCCAGACATAATCGTTTATTCGGATGCCACAAAACAGATTATTTTGCTGGAGTTAACTGTCCCATGGGAAGAGCATATGCAAGAGGCATTTGAGAGAAAGTATAGTAAATATGAAGGACTCTTAAATGATTGCAGAACTAAAGGATGGCACATTCAGTGTTTCCCTGTCGAGATCGGCTGTAGGGGGTTCGTCGGACAGTCAATGATACGAGCCCTTACTAGCCTAGGGATAACTGGACAAAAAAGAAGGCGGGCGATTCAAAAGATCCTGGTGTCCGCCGAAAATGCCACCAGGTGGTTGTGGATAAATAGAGCTAATGAGTGGCCCAAAACTCCAAAAAATAAGAACGTTCCCAATGCAGATGTACATACGCCATAAATGCCATCACTAAATACTTTTATGGCTGATTAGTGTATATATATATATATATATATATATATATATATATATATATATATATATATATATGAAATTTTTGTATATAGATGACGAGAAACTTGCGAGAATCAATCTTTCGATTTGCATTCAGTCTCATATGCAATGATTTTATTTTGCGTCTTACTGGTCTTCCGAGTAGATTTATATTATTACAAAAACACACTTACAAGTAATCTTTCCTTTTCTGTAAACGGAATTTTTTTTTTTTTTATTTCGGTTTCCTTCGTGGATAATCATTTTTTTAGGAGTAACTTATTTTAGCTAAATTTACACGCTATTTTTTTCTTTCAACTATTTTTCGACATGTAAAGATCTCGATCATTTATTTTGAGGAATTTTAGTTATTTCTCTTAGTTTTAAACGAATTCTTTCCGGTAAGGATTTTTTTTTTTGTTTTAAACCTATTTAAAATTTACACGTGTTTTTTGTTTTTTAACTTGTACTTAACATGTAAATAGCTTGATTAATTTATTTTTAAGCGATTTTAGTTAAATGTTTTTCTCTTAGTTTTTAAAGTTGTAAATAGTCTGTCATTTTAATCACTCTATTGTAAACGTTTTATTAAGTGTAGTTTAGAAAAGAAAAGAAAATAAGAATAAAAAAGTAAAAAGAAAAGAAAGACCAAACAAATAAGTTAGTTAAAAGGGGAGGTAGAGAAAGAACAAGTCGCAAGACGAGCCAATATAATAAATCGTTTGTTTTTTTTTTTTTTTGTTATTATTTTGTATATATATATATATATATATATATATATATATATATATATATATATATATATATATATATATATGTGTGTGTGTGTGTGTGTGTGTGTGTGTGTGTGTGTGTATGTTTATTTATTGGTTTGTTTCCTTCTATTTTTTCCAAAAGCATCCATTCTTGGCCGCATGTAGGAAGATCAATAGAAACATGCATACCTAATCTATAACTTCGAATAGCCCAAGTGAAGTCTTGATTGGTTGTTGTCTACTTGGGTAACTTATATAATTCACGTCCTAAAGCTAGTGGCAAATTTTTGTTCTAGGTGCGGGCCGAATACTGATCATATTCGGTCGGGTCGCCCATTGAAGAAGTCTGTTGTTTATTAAGACCCGAAACTTCTAGTGACATGGGAGCAACAACACTGACGACGCATCTAGATTCGGCACTGAAAGGTGTATTTTAATAATAATAATAATTTAATCACGGTGTTGTGAAAATGCCAGCAGACGAGACTCAAGGTCAGGACAAATAATATTGCCGAATCTTTTTTAGATTTCATTAAGAAATTCAGATTATTAAGAAAATCTAAATATACAGCAGGAGAACCGGACGATATGTGGCAGTAATATTCAAAGCATGGAAAAAAAAAATAAATAAATATGTAAGATATATTCAGGAGAGAACAACCGTCTAGCAGGACACAGTTTATCAAGTTTCTTAGCAGCGCACATAGCAATGGATTCAGTATAACATTTGGACTTCATTTAACCTAGAATATTTGTCCTAGAAGTCGCAATGTGCTACTTCCATGGGGGTTAGGATCAGTCATATTTATGTGGATAGCAAGGAATTTTTTCAGGTGATTAAAGTTTCGATTTAGAGGCGTTAAGATTAACAAGCCATTCCTTGTCCCAGTTAACAACAGATTGTAGGTCATCTTCAAATCAGCTTGCAATTTGGCCCCCTTCTCTTGGACATGAGTAGAGGCTTACGCCTTGTTTCTTGTTTAGGAAGGAATTTCCGGTACTCTCTCTCTCTCTCTCTCTCTCTCTCTCTCTCTCTCTCTCTCTCTCACTGGCCTCTGTATCTCTAGTTGCCTTGATCTATCCACTACTCTTCTCCTCATCCTTTCTTCTATCACTCCTATCTGACCATGCTCCAAATTTTCTGTAACCCCTTGCGTCCTAGTGGCTTTCCGCCTTGCTTGGGGTGAAACACTTAAAAAAAAAAATTGATTTTATCGCACTGATTGGACTTTCTTTCGAAAACGATAGGTTAAGTTTTTACATTCTTGAGCATTTCTTGTTTTCAAAATGCGAAATTAAATATTTTATTTATTAACCGACTGTATCCGAATGGAAACATGAGAATTCCGTCCCTGTTAGCAACCATAATTATTTATTAACTCATAGTAGTGATGGCTGTATCTTCTCAATCTTTCCCTCATCATTCCAAAATTACCACCTACAAGTTATTTTATATGAATCCCATGTAAAAATTGATTGTCCATATGCATAAAACGAAAATCAATATATGCATATTTTCTACTATCTCATGATTTTTTATAATACATTTGATTTATCTCTCCATAAATTACATCACTATTTGCATATTTAATCTACTAGACACTGGGTTGCCTTTTATTCTCTTTCTTCATTGCATCTTGATATCAAACAATTGCATGTCGCCCACACGCTCATTAAATAGTTTCAGTAAATGTCATGGGAGGAGTCTAATGGGACAATGAGGGTGTGGTTAGATGGTACTAATTTAATTCCATCGGCGTCAGTGAACGGAAGAAACATACGGTGGTTACGGAGAATTGAGATGCCAGAAGAGGTGATCAATATAAGCGACGAGAAAACTGGTGTAAAGTTCGTTACACTTCCAATAAAATAACAATGGAATGCAAGATCAATGACCAAGATTGTCTATCAATGACTTTCTTTTCACTTCCTTGCTTTGTCCTCCTTTTCTCTCACACACATTCTCCATCTCACCCTTATTATGTTGAGTAAGCATCCGTTTATCTCGTGAGAGAAAGTTAGGATCATGTTTGAAAAAAAAAATCAGTCTCTTAGTTGTAAGACTGATGTGAACTCTCCATGATTCAGAGTGGTAATATATGGAGGGTGCACTGCCCAGACTATATAGTCCGCGTATAAGCAAAATTAGTGTGTAACTTACTCTTTTTGAGTAGGTACACATCTACTTATAATCTCTAAGTTACGTCTCTGTCCCTGGATAGAGTGCGCTCAGGGGCTTCTCTCGCAAAGGACAGAGGGACAATTGAAAAAATAATACTGAAGAAGGTGCCCAGCCCTGGGGAACAGGTGCCCAGCCCTGGAGAACAGCTGCCCGAGGCCGCACTCCCATTTCACCAGAAGGAGGAATCGGTACTATATATATATATATATATATATATATATATATATATATATATATATATATATAGTTTTATGTTTTGAAATGTTTAAATTTAAATACTAACTAAAGATATGACATGATGAACCAGGAAAAATATATTTTATAGTGGAAATAAATTCAAGTCATAGAACCTTAATGTACTCTTTTTCTGAATTATTTAACTGAATTATTTATTGCTGCAACATTTGAAAATTTAACTGACTTGATTTATTTAAAATAACCAGAAACATATAACGAAAGACACTCATAACATGGATCTTCTCTGAATATTTGTCACAGTTATATCGATAGATTAGCAATAGATCTGCGATAGCGTGTCTGTGTGAATGATTCTACAGAGAGGAAGAAGACTTACCCCTGCGAAATCAGGTAAATGATTTTGAACTCTGTATACAACAGAAAGTGAGAATTGAGCAGCTCTAGTCCCCATTTAGTAACAAGACTTCTTATTTAGTCTAATCTGACTATTGTAAATATAAAGTATAGCAGACCTACTCTTCCGGTAGAATTAACCAACCCCCTTTTCCCTTATCTTTAGTGATAGATCTTATCTAAGATTTTAGATTTGGAGTGAACTTGAAAGAGACTTGTATCGGCTGTACATGTAAAGAATCAGAATAATAAGTTTTTTTTCCATAAACTTATTATTGCATTTATCGTGACGTTCTTAGTTGTCTCATGATTGGATAGCTAAAGTAGACAGCATAGAATAAGACCACCCAACGCTAAGATATACAGTCTGTCTGAAGTTATGGAAATCACATAAACCACAATAACAGGAATTTATTCTGAACAGTTTTTTATTATATTTTGAACAACTAGAATTTGTTTGCAACACGTTGACGCATGTTAAAAGCCTCACAGAATTGAGTATTGTTGAAATTATCGCAGACATTTTAATCGAATTTTCCAATCTCTACCTTTCGTTCAATTTCAAAAACCAGTCGATAAAATATAAATAAACAGATTCGATAACCTGAAAAATAACATTAAGAAAAATCTTACTTTCTTTAATTCAAATTTATAGGACATCATAGTAAACGATATTTTTAAGAAAAATTATTTATTTATTTTTTCCTTTTTAACGACGAAGCAAAAAAAATATCACATCTTACTCTTGAGCATGCAGCATACAACTGGCCATGTGTAGATATTTCCTCTTGGTGCCAATGTTAAACTTTTTGAAGCATTTGGACGTGTGATTTGTTTATCGTTCTGGCAAACGCAAGGTGATTTGGAAATTGGATTCATGTATATTAAAACTAAAAGATATGAAAAAAACAATATCGCGTTTTATTAAATAAATATTTATCATTTTAATCATTATTTTGTTTTAAATAATGGGATATTTTATATATTATATAAACAAAAAATTAAACGAAATAATGAAAATTTATTGTACTAAGCTATGAAAGCTAATAAAACCAACAGTACTTTGTAACACCTTACCAGTTTGCACTTCTCTCCAATATTTTGTTTCGATCTCAATGTATGGATGTTTTACAGGTTTTGATGGACAGACTACGGGAAAACACCTAATTTTATATGTATATTAATATATAAGTCAAAACAAAGATTGATTTAAACTTTTAGGTAGTTTTAACAAGTTTTATTAAGTTATTGAATTTATTATAAAATGATATTTATTATAAAACTGAAGTTTGAAGTTATGCAAGACTAAAATATCACTCTTCAATAACAAAATAATAAAATAAACAACAACTGATCAACGCCTATAACTGAAAATTTTAAACATATATGATAAGACTTTGAAGCATTTATATTTTAATACAGAAACCTCTCTCAATAAAACTTAGCTATATATTAATTTTGTTAAATTATTTTGCATCAGCATGTTCGATTTCCGACACCTTGGTTTTAATGTTTTCTTATAGGTTTGCTTTGCTGTCATATTGCTTTTAAACTTCATATTATTTAATCTTCACAACTGACCGTAGATTTTCGATCAGATTCTAATACAGACTTGATGGTGGCTATTCCTTTATCTTTTTCTCCTGTAAATCTGGTAAGCTAAAAAAATCACGGGTAACAGTAGATAGACGAGAAGGAGTTTTGTCGTGCATAAATACACAATTCATTTTGAAACTGCGTGATTGGGAATTATATCATTCAAAGAAATGATTATCCCTAAAATCCCAATAATCATCAATGTTCAGTTTAACTCCTTTGTTGACTTTGAATGTTCCAATAATATTTTGATCGTTAATTCAGCCCATATAATCATAATGTCGCCTTTTTCCCGCCATTTTTAGCTACATGAACAAATCTATCGGACAAAATCCATCAGGTTCATCCAGCATCATCCGAGATGCATCCGTGACAATTACTTTAGAAAAGTCATTTTTATATATTTCTCTATCCAATGTTAAAGCTTTAAAATACTTGCTTTAGTAAATGGTTTTTGCCATGAAGAATTCATGGCAGATCTAAATTTGCGAAGAATTTACAGCTTTTGTTCTTTTTGACGCACTCCATTTCCATACTGTTCATAGATCTGAGCATTGATCTAAAGTTGTTGTTTCTCTCTAACTCGCTTTACGTTCCCCTCGAGGATATATGTTCTTCTTTAAGCCTTTTCTTTTGCTTCTAATTCTCAACTAGTTATATTTTCAAGAGCCTTTTTATCGTTCGATGATCTCTGCGAAGGTCCTTTGCTATCTCCAATGTGGACATTCCCTCACTCAGTAATTTTGTTATTTTCTGTTTTTCAGCATTTTGTTAGATCTTTTACATTACCCAGGTTTAAATATATATTATGTATAAAAAGAAAAAAATATATTAAATTTCAGAGGCCTTGAACTAATATAAGTTTAAATCAGCATGACATCAAAGTGCATTTCTTTTATATTACATCCAATATCTTTAATAGAAACATTCGGCAACTAACTTAAAATTGAATCAAAGGTTTGTTTTGACGTCTACTTTAATCATTTACAATTCGACAAAAATGGTCGAAGCTAATTCGAATTATTTATATTCATATGATTTGCAAAATAATTTTAGACGGACTTTATATGATATGTCTCTTCATCGAATACTATTAAGGCTACTGAAAATCTATCTTTTCCATAGTTTCAAATCCAGACATTTTCCTTCTGCATAACTGGATGCCATAGAAAGCTAGAAAGTTGAATTTTTCTGCTTGTTAACCAGAATCTACAGAAGGTGATATTCTGGCTTGAAGATCATCTGATTTGCATAATAAATTCAGACGGACTGTAGCATAGGAAACAATATCTTTTTCCATCGGATACCTTTTACCTTTACTGATTGTATGCTCTCGTAAAAAAAACAACTTTGGGGAGTTGTTTTAGTGGATAAATTTTATTTCATTACAATGATGTCAGAAGGCTCTGTAAAATGTCTCCATCACCTTTAAGCTATTATCTGTAACTTCTAAATAAATAACAACGAAATCTGTCTCGAGAGAGTCATGTACTGATCATTATTTAGTACAACATTTGTCTTCGTCTCAGCTGTAATCAATAAAAAGAACCATCAAATGACCACCTTTGATATACTGATTACGTTTCGCAGGAATCGTTGCTATTTCCCCCCGAAATGGTTTAATTAACTGATTTATTTGATTCTAGGCTACAATTCCCGGATGTATTATGAATACTGACATCCTGGTTTTCCTACAACCTTCCACCATATATATGGAGCAAGAAATGAAATTTTATCTCTTTTTGAAATCGCTACTAATACATGACAGACGCCGTATTTTGTGTCCTTCAATGACAGGTTTACGGCCATATTACTAAAAAAAAAAAAACTATTCTAGTACGATCACTGAAGTTAAGCAACGTCGATCCTGGTCACTACCTAGATTGGTGACCACTCGGGAATAGCAGGTACTGTCAGCTTGTATGCGCTAGCAGTGTAATGGATAATGGCTCGGAATTCTTAATCGGACAGCCGAGTTCCAATTCCCGTTTGGTTCGTTTTATTCACCGACGCGCAAATCCCCTTGGGAAAGTTATGAATCCAGATTTTGTTAGTACAGCTATAGGTTGGTATCTGTCTATATTTCTGTGATGAGTTATTATGGACACTATTTAAAATATTGATTTGTCGACACATGGCACAGTGAATAAAGGCGTCAGTTAGTTCCAGTGACAGGACCCAAAGAGTGTGAGTTCAATACCCGGTTAAGGCAGTGGAGAAATTTCGGAAGGGAATTATCAAGAGATAACTGACATCCATTAGACATGTCAGGTGGAACTGGAACAGTCTACCTCATAGAGTGAAATAAAGGGTTCAGTTCGACATTCCAACCACCTGAAGAAGGCCGGAGTGTACAACGGCAGAAACATTGTGATAGACATGGCTACAAAGATGAGGACAATAGTCCGAATACTGTAAATAGAGCTATAGATTAATTAGTAAGACTTATATTACTAAATCATTATCTCCCCACCCAACAAAAAAATTCTCACAAAACACGCTTTCTATCTTTTAAGAACCTGAAAGTGTTGATATACCGTAGACAACGAAACAATGAACTCCTTATTAGCTATATGGACATCGCTTTTAGATTTATTTATATTTTTTAGAATGTACATGTATAGAAACTACCAAATCACGAACTGAGGGATCAGTTTATTTATTGATTTTCATATAGAACTGTTTTTCAACCTTATAAGCACATTATAATTTATTGTTTTCTTATAAAATTCTGATTAGAACTGAATCCCTCTCTTCTCCCCCCAGCTATGGTGAGGCTTGTATCACTAAACCATTATCATCTCCAAAAGAAAAAAAAATTCTTACAATCTAAAAGTATTTCCTGGCTTTAAATAACCTGCAATGTGTTGATAATCCGTACAAAACGAATCAATCAATAAATAAGTCAATAAAACATATGTACTTTAATGAGGCGTCTGATAATTATATTGTTTATTAAAGGCAACGATTTACATGTTACGTAATAAAGTAAATATATTACTTATTAACGGCAACGGTTACTCGTCAATAGTTGCTGGATGATTTGCATTCATCAGGAATCTATGTCAGTAAAAGTACATAAGAAATGAAATCTCTTGGAACATTCTAAAATCACGCTCCCCTCGGAAAACACCACTGGTATGGAAAAGACCAGAGATGCCACGTTGAAATTTATAAGGATAATGAAACATCGTAATGGGAAAGAGTATTATGGAGAGACGAAACCAATATTGAGTTTTTTGGACGTAATTTTAGAAATCATGTAAGTAGGAAATATGGCGATATCTTCAGACAAAAGAACATAGTTCCAACAGTGAAATTTGGCGGTGGCAGCATCATGGTCTGGGGATATTTTTTTCTGCAAGAGGTACTGACAACATATCAGTAATAGATGGTAGAATGAATGTCGCAGCATATCAAAATATTTTGGAAGGAAATTTAATGATTTCGTTTGAAAATATTGAACTTCCTCCTGATTGGAACTTACAACAAAATAAGGATTCTAAGCACACTGCAAAAATTTACGAAGAACTGGCTTCCTGAAAATAATGTAAAAATCCTGAAATGGCCAAGTTAGTCCCCAGATTTAAACCCTATCGAGCATCTGTGGTGTTATTTCAAAATTCAGATCCGATCGAGAGCTCCAACACACATGCCGGCTTTGAAGACCATATACGAAGAAGAATGGAACAAAATATCAACAGAAATTTGAAAATCATTAATTGCGAACTGCAAGAAGAGTTTGGTTGCTGTAGAAGTTAATAACGGCTATTCTACAATGTATTAGATAAAGATTATGTATACTTTTTTATTGTAAAAATACTATTTTTATCCATTAAAATGGATAAACTGGATTTAATCCTATTAAATCAATTTTTTCTGTTTTATATGCATATTTAGTTATTATGCATCTGTGTACAGTAATTATATGAAAGTATGTTTATTTATTAGTTGGAATTACAATAAATAAAAAAAAATTGTATGTCTACGAATATTTATTTACCCGATTATATGTACTGGACTGTGCCGTCGTCTTCGGCGGGTGAGGTTATAGCAACTCAGTTCTTAGAAATACACAACCAATGTAATTGCTCGTATGGGTTAATGATAGTAGTAGAAAACAAACACGTTATTAGAGAGAGGAATAGATAGAAACGAAACATGAATTTTGAATTTGGATATGACTTTCTCCTAGAGCAATTGCCATACGAAACTAAGCCATTCTGTGCGACTATTTAACCATAGCTGTGGGGAGATGAGATAGATTAATTGCACATAATTGAATGTACCGACCTCCACTGGAATTCGAATTCGTCTCTACTATTCCTCAATGCGAAACATACCTGCCAATATATAAGAAGTAATATGACATATAATCAATATTCAAATATTACACAAAAACCTCAGATCTGTTATGAATGAATTGATCCTTGTTCATATAAATTTCTGCCGTATTAGTTGTTATTTTTACACAAGCTTTCGTCTGTTCCTACAGACATCTTCAGGTATATAATAGATGTTGTTCTTGTTTTTTTCTCTTAGTAATAAGAGGACATCGAAAATATATGTGTATTGTATCCGAAATGCTATTGAAAATGAGATATTGGTTTTTGAACGCGCCAAAGCAACGCTAAGTTTAATTTTGAAATTTTTTCTTTTTTTAAAATGTTTGCGTTTATACCAAATATGGTAATGAACAAATTATTTTACTGGTAAATTTTACTGTCAAAGTGGCATGAACTATATTGTTCAATAATTACAGTAATGTCGCACTTATTAACCAAAAGTCGCACATGGATCAGATATTTAAATTACAATAAACGTGCAATCAATTTACAAATACATGAATTATTCACACAAAACTAATGCAAAGGTTAATGATTTTAAATGGCGAGACATCCATCTCGCAAACAATTCAAATATTACACAAAAACCTCAGATCCGTTATGAATGAATTGATCCTTGTTCATATAAATTTCTGCCGTATTAGTTGTTATTTTTACACAAGCTTTCGTCTGTTCCTACAGACATCTTCAGGTATATAATAGATGTTGTTCTTGTTCTTAGTAATAAGAGGACATCGAAAATATATGTGTATTGTATCCGAAATTAATTATTGAACAATATAGTTCATGCCACTTTGACAGTAAAATTTACCAGTAAAATAATTTGTTCATTACCATATTTGGTATAAACGCAAACATTTTAAAAAAAGAAAAAATTTCAAAATCAAACTTAGCGTTGCTTTGGCGCGTTCAAAAACCAATATCTCATTTTCAATAACATTTCGGATACAATACACATATATTTTCGATGTCCTCTTATTACTAAGAGAAAAAAAACAAGAACAACATCTATTATATACCTGAAGATGTCTGTAGGAACAGACGAAAGCTTGTGTAAAAATAACAACAAATACGGCAGAAATTTATATGAACAAGGATCAATTCATTCATAACGGATCTGAGGTTTTTGTGTAATATTTGAATTGTTTGCGAGATGGATGTCTCGCCATTTAAAATCATTAACCTTTGCATTAGTTTTGTGTGAATAATTCATGTATTTGTAAATTGATTGCACGTTTATTGTAATATATATATATGTATACATACATGCATGTTTCATTAAAAACGACAGACAAGGTACTACGGTTGACGTTTTTATTTAATTGTTCTTGTGTTCTGACAAGAGCTTTCTTTTCTGGACAAAGGGTGTGTAAGAACTGTCCGAATGTTCTGTATTTCCGAGCGCTTTCGACTATACCTTTAGCCATTATCAAGGATGATTCGATTATCAGCTTAGTAGAGTGTGTGTGTTCTGTGTATGTTCAGTGTGTGGTAGTGATGTTTTTAGTTTCCGAATAATGTTAGCACAAGAAAAATTAAAAAAAAAGCTCAACCGTAGTACCTTTTCTGTCGTTTTTAATGAAACATGCATAAAGGAAGGATTGCTGCCTAAATATACAAATATATATATATATATATATATATATATATATATATATATATATATATATATATAGCGGGGAGAGAGAATTTATGTAATATATATATATATATATATATAGATAGAATATATATATATATATATATATATATATATTATATATATATATATATATAAAATATATTCTATATAGAATATATATTATATATATATTTGTACATATATATATATATATATATATATATATATATGTATTTATATATATGTGTAATTTACATATATCATATATATATATTCTATATATATATATAGAATATATTCTATATAGAATATATTATATATATATATATATATATATAATACATGTATATATATATATATATATATATATATATATATATATATATATATATATATATATATATATATATAAGGAAGTGAAAATGATTTAAAAGAAATAAATATAATGCCCGATTCTGATTTGTAAAAGGAAATACATGTAGGAAAATATCTTCGTAATTTAAGGAAACTCTTAGAGCGAGATATACATGATTCTACGGACGAATTTTATTTGAAAGTCAGTGGTCCCCATCTTTGTCGTCATATTTATTAACAACGGCTGAAGCGTTGTAATAAATCTGGCGACAAAGATGAGGACAACATTCCGAATAATATAAATAGTCTACATAATACCTCATCTCAGAAATATAGAAGGATACTGAAAGACAATGGATTGTTAAGGAGATTAGTTACTATAAAGATCCGTTGTATTTTCAGAAAGAGAGAGTTGAAATTAAAGATGTATATAATACGAAAGAGAGTTTTGGAGTTCATAATACGCTCTAGCTTCAAAGGAAGCTCGAGAAACAAAGCAAAGTTGCTTTAAACCAAAAATGAGATTTTTGAACAAATGGCGCGTTGAATAATTACAAAAATCAGAATTGGGGATATAAAGAATAATACAACTCTTGAAGATAAAGATTCATCATTGTCCACCTCCTCATGGGATATAACACGCTCTTCTATATGCATATACACATACATGCACACCTACCTACAAGAAATATCTGACAGATATTTAATATTTCATCGAAGCTAAGTACATATACCTAAAACATTAAGAAACATCTCATTCCCAGTGATACTGTAGAAAAATATCAACATCAATCTAGCATGCAACTAAAGACCTTCTTTTTTTACCTTGATATTATTACACAGGAATTAATTAGCCAAAAGCCATTTCCTACAAACTGTCAATTGAGATGATTAAATTCTGAACGTAACATAGAATTAAACATCGACTGAAAGATAAAAGGAACTGAAATAATTTGAATCATTCTTCAGGGAAGAACACCCGACTAATTTGTTTATACTCAATCAGAAATGGTAGCAACCACGATAGCAATGCATGATGAAATTTATATTGGATTTTCTTTTCTCACAAACTTTACACTGTGATTGATTGCCAATCATAATGGGCGCTAAAAGAAGAAAAAGGGAGAGAACTCCTTTTATAAACAGAGGAATTACTTTTAGTTTAGATATTAGAATCTGTCGTCAAAGATTGCATGTGCGTTTGTGTTTGAAATTTGATTTCCCATGTGAGTTACACAAACACGAAGACTTTGAATATAACAAAGTGAACTGAAAGAGATCAAAATTTGCTGCATCTTCAGTTGAGTGGCACCTACGCATGCTCCGTTGAAGAAAAGAGGCGGCAAAATGCCATTTTCTAAACGTTGAAACAAATTTCTATTTGGATGAGAAACTACTTAGAACACCAGCACTTCCAACTAAATGGGATTTCTCCGAACAATATATATATATATATATATATATATATATATATATATATATATATATATATATATATATATATATATATATATATATACTAAATAGTGTACGGCGTGTGTAATGCTAAATAGTTTACAGAAGCAAAACAACCAGAAATATAAGTAGCGATTTTCCAAGCATAGCTCAGATGTGTAATAAGGCCTAAAGTATGAGGGCACCCAGTGAGGATCGAACTCACTACTAACTCGCAACTGCTCTAGCGAAACAAGCTTGCTAACCATTACACCACATCGAGTTGCCCAAACAGAAAAATAAGTATCGCAGCGATATGGCGCATATCAACTCATTATTTCAGACGGTGGATTAATGGATAGCGACTCGGATTGGGGAATCGAAGAGCCGAGTTCGAATTACATTCGAATCCACTACATTCACTTACATGCTAATAAGCTTGCGAAAGGTATGAATCCTCTTCTACCTGACAGACCGGCTCTTATAGGCTCGAATGGCAAGAATTATCAATCTATTTCGGGAAAAAATAGGCCTCGTCCGTCATGTATTGAAAGATACATGATCGCCAAAGGGTGTATAACGCCTTGCTCATAAGTGACTGACTGACTGATCATTATAGAACATGATTCACTAAGTAGTAAGTGCCTTAAGATAGTACTAATCTCAAAATCTTCGAAAATACTCGTGAGACCTTATATCACATCTCATCGTAAAATAAATAGTACCACAATGCATTAAGAGATTAAAAACACAGAGATCTACGCTGAGTTCCATGATTTAAAATCCAACATACACCGAGGTTTGTCTCATATTTCGTGTTTAGACATTGGTTTCCGATTTCACATACAGCCCATTGATATTAATTATGCGGCACATCGTTATAATTGGATGAGCTCTTTTTTTCATCGCAGTTAATATAAAAGTTAAATAAGAAACATTTCAAGCTTTGTTATTATTTACTTCGTCTGAATTGCGACAGCATTGGATTAAAACGTAAATTTGATGTTCATGTGTATGCAAGAAAAGCGTATGCACAAATTTTGTTCATGTCTTGCAGCTCTCAATCGTCTGAAATGTTGCTCTTGCCTTAAACAAGTCTGCAGTAGCCGCTTCTGACTTAGCGGCATTAACGCCTTGCTTCAGGGAATTGATTTAATATATATATATATATATATATATATATATATATATATATATATATATATATATATATATGTGTGTAAATATGTGTGTATAAATATATATATATATATATATATATATATATATATATATATATATATATATATATATATGCAATTTATTATATATTGCCATTAACATTTCAGCCCAACATTTAAAATTACTTCTCACTCTCCCAGCCAAATTATTACCACCGCAAAAAATAGTATTAAAAATTGGAGTTTCTACCATTTACATATACGCAATCGCCCAAAACAAGCAAATAACAGGCTTAAATTATAATCACAAAAGCAGCCTTAAATATTTAAATATAATCGTAATTTTTACTCATTATAATATTACAAAGACCCCATGATATATATACATAAACGTGCGTGCGTGAGAGAAAATATTATTCAGCAAATAAATATAGAAAAACGGTCTTCGCGTTCATAGCGCAACAATCAAAAAAATATTCGCTACACAATCCAACATGGAATACAACGACTAAATGCGTACGTATGTGCACAACGACAAATATATACGTATATAAGCCAAGTCCCATAATGTTCAGATATGTTTATGTTTGTGTAAGCTCCTGTGGGTGAGCGTCTGTGTGTGTGTGTGTGTGTGTGTGTGTGTGTGTGTGTGTGTGTGTGTGTGTGTGTGTACGCGCGCGCGTGTCTGCGTACATCAAAGTGTGTACGGGCGTGTATGTATGTTTGCGTAAGTATGAGTGGCGTCCCAACAACAATTTTTCCTCCCACTTGCATATAAACACCGATATAGGCAACCCTATATAAATCAAAATTTAAAAATCAATCACTTTGTCTGACGATCGTAAAAAGCTTGAAACCCAGGGTGCAAACTGACATCAATCCAACTCAATATATATATATATATATATATATATATATATATATATATATATATATATTGCTAATGATCTAATCCAGTAACACTGCCTAAATCTCCAAAATATTATCTATAAAACAAAATAATAAACAATCTACTTCAAACCGAAACATACAGCTATAATGATGGTTGACGACAACTGAAAACACAAAAGATCTTTTTTCAGCAACATAGATCCAAATATAAAAGAAACTTGCGGGAAAGAACGGAAAAACAACAAAAAAAAATAGTATTAAACAGAAAAGTACCATAGTCTTTAACAACAGAAGCCTCAATATTACATATACAGAATATATATATATATATGTGTGTGTGTGTGTGTGTGTGTGTGTGTGTGTGTGTATTATTTATATATATATATATATATATATATATATATATATATATATATTCGAAATATATATATATATAATATATATATATATATATATATATATATATATATATATATATATATATATATATATATACCCACGGAAAAATAAGGGATAGAAAAGAAAGAACTAAGAACATGAAATTGAGGTAAAAACAATCGTCCAGGATTCAAGCTCAGTGTTCAAAGAAAATACCTAAAAAACTAGTAAAGCAAAAGTAACTATGTGAAGTGCTCAATATACTAAGTAGAGCAAACCAATATACATATATATATATATATATATATATATATATATATATATATATATATATATAGATAGAGAGAGAGAGAGAGAGAGAGAGAGAGAGAGAGATAGAAAGATAGATAGATAGATAGAAAGAAAGAAAGAAAGAAAGAAAGAAATATTGGTGTCTGTTAGATTTTAAACAACCCATTCCGTGTAGATTTCTACTTTTATATATTGAAATTAGATTAGAATTGGAAATTGGAGAGCCGAGTTCAAATTCTTTTACACGTAAGTACTTTTGGGGAAGATATGAATCCAAATTTTCTCCCCATATCTCTGGATTAACTGGTTGCAATTGTATCTCTAAAAAGATCATACAATCTAAGAGTATATTCTTGCATTAAATAACCTCTAAAAGTTTGATATATCGTAAAATACAAATCAGTTATTCAATCCATCAAAATTCTGGTTTCTATATTATTTGAGAGTTGCCATGTGTTGTTTATAACATTGTCCTTCACATACAAAGGCCAACAGTCTACGCTGTTGTTTAACTGAAAGCTGGAATGAGAAAGTGAATACAACAGAGTAGCCCAGAATTTGAACTTGGATCTCCGTCTGTCCGAATGGTTAGGATTATGATAAAAACACAGGAATGTTTTGTGTGGTTTTTGTTTCAGTGCATATCAACCGCAATAGTTTATTTAATGCCGACAACTTTTTTTTCCTGTTAATATTTTTTTATTTTGCTCCTCAAAAGGAAGCTAGGAGTTCAGTCCGAAGTCGGGCGACTGGCTGATCGGTTGAACTCTCTGCCTTCGCCGGCGAGGAACCCGAACGAGGCTACGTCGAAGGGCGGAGTCTCATTCGATGAGGTAAACTGACAATAAACCTGTTCATACGGGTTCAAAGGGCATGTTTTTGGCCGACCCCATGGGTTCGGAGATCACATGTTAAACCGGCCTTGTGCCACATGATGCCCTCGTGGGGAGGTGACTAAATACCGTTCAGCCTGAAGTCGGGCGACCGGCTGATCGGTTGAACTCTCTGCCTACGGGCGGGAGGAAACCGAACGAGGCTACGCCGGAGGGCGGAGTCTCTTTCGATGAGGTAAACCGACCCTGAGCCCGTTTATTAGTTCAAAGGGCATATTTTTGGCCGAGCCCACGGGCTCGGAAATCCATCGTTAAACCGGCCTTGTGCCACATGATGCACTCGTGGGGGGGGGGCGTGACTAAATACTGTTCAGTCTGAAGTCTGGAGTGAAGTCCGTCAGAAGTCAGTTAGTCGAGTCAGAGGCAGTCCGAAACAGAGTCGCTTTCAGACAATCACTACTAAACCTGATTATTCGTACTAACACTTTCTACTTCTCTGTATATATTCCTGTTTGTAATATATCTGTGTTATTCCATATCCGTGTTCGGGTTCTTCTTTATTGGTTCTACCTTGGACTATCACCGTGGTACAAGGAACCGGACCATAAAATATGGTCTCATACTCATCCAGTAGGGTTACTTCGACGTCGTATAATGGTCAAAGTTATCTCGCTAGATCTATTACGACTGAATATTGAGTTTCATCCTCGTTGGTTGCTCCATACATTTGCTCTTGTGCCACATTTAAGCTATGCTTACAAAGTCACCTGCATGCTTCAACCTGGGGTAATGGCCAGCAAGCATGTTTCACTAGATCAAGTAGCTTTGAATATTGAGTTCCAACACCCTTGTGTGGATTATACTTATGGATTTCTGCCTCACCTAATTACACTTAGAAAAGCACTTACGCACTTCGACCAGGTGTAATGGTTAACAAGCTTGTCTCGAGAGATCAATTACGACTGACAATTGAATTCGAAACTAACCGAGTGCTCGTACACATTCGGCCTTGTGTTACATATAAGCTACACTCAGAATATCACTTAGGCACTTCAACGTAATGTAATAGTTAGCAACCTTGTCACAATAGATCAGTTATAACAGATTAGTGAGTTTGATTCTCACTGGGTGATCCATATAATTGGCCTTGTTTCCCATCTAGTGTACGCCGTGAAAATCACTTACGCACTTCGACCAGTTGTAATGGTTAGCAAGATTGTCTCGTTAGATCAGTTACGACTGACTATTGAGTTGTATCCTTATTGGGTGCTCCTAATCATTAGGCCTTGTGTCACATCTAAGTTACGTTTAGAAAATCATTTTGGAACTTAAACGTGATCTAACAGTTACCAAGCTTGTCTCGCTAGATCAATTACGACTGACTATTGAGTTTGAATCTCACTGGGAGCGCCATACATTCGACCTTGTGCCACACCTAATCTACGCTTAGAAAATCATGCACTTCTACTAGATGTAATGTTTAGCAAGCTTATCTCGACAGATCAATAACAACTGACTATTGAGTTTGATTCTCACTGAGTACTCAATACATTCGGTCTTGTGCCACACATAATCTATGCTTAGAAAATCATTGACACACTTCGACCAGTTGTAATGTTAAGCAAGCTTGTCTCACTAGATCAATTACAACTGACTATTGAATTCGATCCTCACTGGGTGCTCCTACACATTCAGCCTTGTGCTACATCTAAGTTACGCATAGAAAATGAATTGCGATCTTCAATGTCATGTAACAGTTAGCAAGCTTATCTCGCTAGATGAATTACAACTGACTATTGAATTCTATCCAAACACGTGCTCAATACTTTCGGCCTTGTACCACATCTAATCTACGCTTAGAAAATATATCATACTCCTCCAGTCGAGTCTACGGGATTTGAGTGTGTGCGTAGAAAAATGCAAATAAAGTATCTTACTGAAAGTCCTTCACTCTTCCCCCCAGTTCCTCTTTCATTCCCCATATCTTAGTTTTTTTTTTTCCTTTCTTTTTCCCCTGTGCAAAACATGCGTACATTGATCTAGAAAACAACGGATAGTCTTCCAAGATAACTGGTATATCTTAATAGCCCTGGCCACTCGAGTTTTATTGACATGAGCCGTGGAAATTATATTAAAGCTTTCCACCCGGACACTCCTGGCCTTTAAACTATTTGATGATAAAACAGATGTGGTTATTATTCAATTGTATCTGAATAATATTGTGTTTATCATTTCTGATTAAGTTAGGCCGACGCTATGCTATTTCCAGAGGCGGTAAAAACCATATCTTCTATTTTATCAAGTCGATTCCGGCATAGGAAACAGCCAGTATATAATAAATATCTAAACAGTTGTGATGTTATTCGATATTAAGAATGTTAATAGATGTAAATATCTCATTATGTCCCCCGTCTATGGGTAAATAAAAAAATAAACTCGATCCTACATACGGTTTTGTTAAACATTTCATCCCAATGTAATAAAGCCATTCGGTTGTAAGAGGTTACTAAGTGTTAGAGAATATGATAATAAACTAATATTAAGTATAGATGACAATAAAATAACAAGGATTAAGAAGATAACGATTGAAATTGCATTTAAATCAAAGTTGACCAGAAGAATGAAGCGGACAGAGAGTTTCTCAGGCGACAGGTGCGATAGAAGAAACTGTTAGAATATAACTTACGGTTACCTCTATATATTTCAGATGTAAAATGATGAGACCTTATCGCCAATCAAGTAAGACGATTAAATTCATAAATCTAGGCACCATAGCGGAAAGTTCATCACAACAATTACCTTGAAATTATTCGTAGAAACAACACAAGGAAGCTACGTTACAGCGGCGGCAAAAAGCACGAAGCCGAGATGACAGGTTAGGATCAATAATATTGCAGATTCAGCTTTGAATTTAGTCAAGAATGACTAAATATATAGCTGGATCACCTGACCAGACGTGAAAGCAATATTCAAAGCAAGGGTAAATGGTAAATTTATAAATATGTAAGATAGATTCTGGTGATAGCTTGACTGCCATTTGGTCTAGGAGAACGAACAACATTGAATTTAAAGCAGCCTGGAGAGGGTTAAGACATGTCAGTCTATCTTTCACAAGAAACACCACCGTTTCTATCACTGCAGTAATGGATTACGGGTCTCATGACCATGCTCGTGACTACATTATGTGAGGAATTCAGGAATAGGCTTACATGACGGCATTATGGCGTTTTGCGCTATGCTGCGTTTAGGAATGAAGCCAGACGAATCGATAACACATCTCTGTTGAATATGTGTAGCAATCGAGGAATACATTTATATTCCGAGTACGATAACAGAAGATCATAAAAATCTTTTGAACTTTTATTTTCATGACGAAGGATTTCAGAATCCGAAATAATGTTGCGATATATCTTTCATATATATATCTTAACTTTGCGGGAACGAATGAAGGTTTTAAGTTATTTAAGAAAATGCTCCATGTCTATTTGTGGCATTTAAGAAAACATTTCCCAATGAAGGTTTGCTACCAATTTTTTATGAGATATACACGGGCTGGCACATGCAAAGTCTTTTTTATTTATTAAGTTTTATTGAGCAAACATAAAAAAGTGCATTAAGAAAATATATATTTAATGTCACATCAAAACAACATGGCATGTTATGATTAGCAAACTATTCAACATATTCAAAATGCTCCCCTTAATGTTTAATACAACGCTGAATCATGTTAGTCACAATTCTACAAACCCATTGAAACATTTCTACATTAAAATTTGCTACGAGAAAATTATAGTTTTAATTCATTATTTGCTTTCATTTTGAATTTGTAAATATATTTCAGTACACCCAACAGGAAAATGTCAGCTAGTTTGAGGTCTGATGATGGAGATGGCCACTCAGATTCACGGTTTCCTCTCTACCTCAGATCGAAAAAAAAACAGTGGCCGATACATTGGCCGCAACCTATATATAAATACATACACACCCACACACATATATAGGCACACAGATATACGACCATATATTTAACATTTTTCATATCCTGCATCTATTTTGTCTATTAAAAGTTAATAAAAAAAAAACAATATTATTATTATAGTTATTTTATCATGTCACTCCAAGAAAGGCGATAACGCTACTAAGACGCAAAATGTTTACATGGAAAATGAATTAAAATGTTTAAGTGAGGAGAAATGACAATAACAGAAAGAGTGTTCGGGAAGATAAAAGATGACATTTTAATTCATGAAGATTTAAGGTGAAAGAGAAGCAAGAAACTGAAAGAGAATTCCACAGGCGAGAAGTGCGACAGAAGAACCTATTGTAATAGAACTTGCGGTTATATTTAGCTAATTCAACAGTAAAATTGAGAACTATTTGCTGAAATAATTGTACACATTTGGTCATGTGGTTGAGGTTCCAACGGGGAGAGCACATTAGAACAACTAGCATGAAAATATTAATAGAAAAAAATACCAGCGGGAAGCCACACAACAGCGGTGGGAAGATGACTGATACCAAGATGCCAGGTCTGGATCAGTAAAATTACCGATGGATTTTCGAATTTGTAGGGAGATTTAGAGTTGATATCACAGACCAGATATAACAGTAATATTATTTTTCAAGTCACATACAATTTGCAAGAAGGATACGTGATATAAATTCCAGTAATATTCCGAGGCCCAATCATTTAGTTCGAAGCTGACTATTATCGATTTGGGAAGTCGATCAATTCTTGCGGCACCTTTGGAAATTGCCAGCCAACCATGCTACACATGTAGACTTAAACCACTTGGGAAAACACATATATATAACAAAGCGATGTAAAATTATACATATATATATGCATTTTTAAATTTTTCACTTCCGAATATAAGACAAATTGTATAAAAAGACAACTTAAAAATAGTTCTTATTTCTTGCCGACGCGTTTCATTATCCGACTTTTTCAAGACAGGTGATGATAAATGAAATGAAATATATAGTCGTTTTAAATTCAAAAATTAAAAAACATAAAGACGCTCCTGTGAAAGCCTCGTTCTGGATACTGATAACTTTTTTACATGGAAAAAACTATTAGTAAAAAACAAAATCATTATGAAATTAATCTGCTAGGGAGTATAAGATTATTCGAACTTTCAGGTAGGTAAACGAAAACAAATGAATATACTGTTTACTGTTTTGAGTGTCTACACAAATACTAGTACCCATTAAAATTGTTAAGGGGCCCAACCCTATTTCACACAAGTGGACTCGCCCAGTGTAGACCTGTACTGCTGCCGGTGAATACCCAGGGAGTAACAGAGATACACTGATACAGTGATACAGTGAGAGCGTGAGGTAACTGATTTGTAGGAGTCCCAGTTGCTAGCACGTAGACCCAGAAGGAAGTCATAATTCGATATTGAATTTCCCAGACTGTATATATATTATTATTGGTACTAACCGCATTTCTGGATCTACTAACCGTATTACCAATTGTATTATTACGTAAATGCATTTATTTGCTATATTTCATTCCTGTGTTTGTCATTCATTTGAGACCGGATTTCATCCCGGAATCCACAACAAAAATAACGTTTAAAGTGATAAAAATAATATATATTTATATATATATATATATATATATATATATATATATATATATATATATATATATATATATATATATATATTTCAAAGAGATTAATAGATTTATTTATAATTTAACTATTTTATTATTTCAAACGTTAATGCAGCGGATAATTTGTAATTGAAATAAACGTCACGTTTTTATTTTATTAAACAGTGTTCATTGCATCTATCGAACTTCTCATTGGAGGAATCTTAGTAAATATCTTTCCCAACAGGGATCCCACTGAGGTTTCTGCAATAACGATTGGAAGACAATTCTCTCCATGCAGGGGAAGCAATTTTGTTACTAAGATTTCGCATGCAAAAGATGATAGATGTAATAAACACCTTTTAATAAAAGTAAATGGTGTGCCCGTTCCAAGTACGAAGTATCTAATATAATATAGTTATATATATATATA